>NDXB01006997.1:656-11011 GCA_002631895.1 Agapornis roseicollis
TTTTTTTTTTTTTTGGTCGAATAACTCTAAATCTCATTTCATAGATTAAATTAGGTCTTTTTGAAGCCACCTTCCTATTACTTTTTTTGGTTTAGTTTCTTGTTCCGGATGCTTCAAACCTAACAGAGGAAATTGTGCTGCATTAAAAGCTAAATTGTGCTGTACTAAAAAACAAACCAAAAGCATAAGGCTGATTTCAAACATCAGTTTATTTTTATGTTAAAGATTGTTGAACTATCATCTGACAATCACAACTGTGCTAACTGCCCTGCAGTTAACAAATAAGTCATTTTGCAAGTATTATGTGGGATCTACAAGCTAATATCAATTCATATATTGCCTAGTTATAATTTTAAATTGTATTCAGAATTATTTAATCAACTGTAATAGTCAAATGAAAAGAAACAAAGCATACAATCCAAAATCATGACAATCAAAAACCTCAGTTAGCTGCAACAGACTGGCTCACACATGGACTGCTGTGGTTGTCAACAAAGCTGTAGATAAAAAAAAAAAAAGATTAAAATAAAATTAGAAGGAGCTCAAAGGAGCATCCCAAAGGGCCTGTGGGGAGAGGGAGATGATGTTGAGATTGACAGGTGCATAACTGATGCCACTGAACTTGCAAATGTTGATGTCAAGATTTCAGCATATGTCATATAGAAGAAAAACCAATGTACTCCTAAGCAAAGCAAAACAGCTTTTTAGGTGAATACTGGTCTGTATAGTGAACATGGCACAAAAAGTGCTCTGGAAGAAGTGGTATATTCCTTTTCACTCTTCTCTTTTTCTGTGAAAGGTTTGGGAGCAGTTAAATATTGCCATGTGCTATCCAAGTGTATGGTGAAAAAAGATAATATAGATATTATTGAGGTTCAAAAGTCAGCCACAGCTTTCCTACAATAGGCTTCCAGAAAAAGATACTACAGAAGCTATACCCTCTATATGGGGTAAACCAGGGAGATGGCCAAGGCTGAAGAAAGGTATTTCACTTTTGTTGTAGATGGTGACACAGGAGTTACAGATCATTCTTGTGTCCTCCAAGCTGTGAAGTTGTGGTGACTTTCATGAGGCAAGAGAAAGGGGAAATCAAAACTGTTTATGGCTGACAATTTAGGAATTTATAATGCCAGTTCAAATCCCAGTTCTGGCCTCCCAGGGACTGGAATTTATTGCTGTGTTGAGTTAGGCTGTTTGTGTGAGATAAGATGGGGCCAATAGGCCAATTTTTAATTGATCGGGGTAATTTTCACAAATCACTGTAAGTGGCCTTTATTCTCAGCCTCAGCAGAGACAGAAAATGCTATGGACCATCGCAGCTTTATTTGCACTCTTTTCTTTGGAACCAAAATCCTCTAAACCTTGGTGAAGGAAGATGATAACATTGTAATGTTGGACTATTTTACACTTCATTTCTGTCTGCTGCACCATTTTTGTGATAAAGCAAAGGTCCTGATCTTAAAAGCACCTAGTGGTGTCACTGTCATGAGTAATTAGAAAAATTCAAATATAAAATTTCTATGATAAAATAAATACAGCCTGATATTGCTTCAAAATATTAGCTAAAACCAGGAGTGATGCATTTTATTAAATACACTTATCCTCACCTTTATAAGAAAAACAGAACAGAATTCATCTCCCTGGAGTTCAAAAGTACAACTTTCACACTGTCCTAGTGTAAGCAAATGAAGTACAGTCTGGACAGACATTTTCCTTTTCATTTTATCAAGCCATCATTAGGTATGTGCCAAGTCAGTATTCTTGAGATATTTTGTTCTTCATTTCACTATGGATTTTATTTTCCAAGTGTGATCTACTGTTAGAACTCAATATCTGCTCCACTGGCTTGTGCCGGCCAAGCATTCATAGTGACGTCGCTTTTTGATCCTTTGATGTCGGCTCTTCTTATCATTGTGAAACAGAATTCACCCAGCATTGGATTGTTTACTCACTAATAGGGAACATGAGCTGGGCTCAGACTGTCGTGAGGCAGGTTAGTTTTACCCTACTGATGTCATGTTGCAATAGTAATCCTGCTCACTATGAGAAGAACCAGAGGTTCAGACCCCTGGTGCGTGTGCTTGGCTGAGGAGCCACTGGCGCGAGGTTCCCATCTGCGGGCTTATGATTGAACGCCTCTAAGTCAGAATCCTGTCTAGATGTAGCAACACCACAGCACCACCGGTGCCTCGGTGGGCTCGCAATAGCAGTCACTTGAGACTGACCCAGGAAATGACAGTCTTGCTCAGAATGTGTGGGTTAAAGCCCTTCCTGAATGAATCTTCTTTAGTGAAGACAGGCTTTCCTCACAGGAGAAGGAAAGCTCCTATCTTCAAACCTGGGCTAATGGAGCTTGTCTAGCTTCGTATGGTATTCCATCGAAGAGAAGAACACTCTTGCAAAACCTATACCTGAAAACTTTGCTATCGCTGTCCTAGCTTGCTAGTCTGTGGCAGATAAACCTTAGGTGTAAAGGGTGGGACCAGTTCTGCGCAATCAGTGCCTCACCTAAAACCCCACTGTGCAGGCTGGCAGGGCTTACTGTCACTTGTCTGTATGGACAGGCAAGGGTCAAAATGGTAGGTGACAAGGTGCATGGGAACCTGCAGATCCAACCTTGCATGCAGGAGGACCAGCACATGGGTAGCTCAAGATTACTCAGGAGGTGACAGTCCTGGTCAGACACTCCCTGATTGCCTAAGCACCCTTTTCCAGCCAGATTTGCATATCCCACATGCCCCTGGTCATCATGCTTGTAGTAAGCGTTATTAAAGCACTTCCCAAATCTTTGCTTGTGAAGCCAAGCCATCAGTCAATCAACCATCTGCTCCATCAACAAGGTGCAGGCTAATATAAACTAAGAGAAAAAGGATCTTTAGCTAACTCTCACACCACACTCCTCCAACTGGGAGTACCAAGACGGAGGCACTTTGAAGTGCTGGTTTGAGATGCACATGGGGTAGCAGAAATACTTGCTTCAGTCCTTGACAGAAGGAAAATCCCCCAGCTAAACACATTATAGTATTGGAAGGCACTCACAGGCAAATATGGCTTGCATGGGAGTGTTTATGTACAGTCACTGCTTCCATGTGTGGCCAGAGCTGAGGAGACTTTACAGTGATGCCAGAGGTCAGTTGAGACAGCAAAGTTATAGAGACATGTAAGTGTTGTTGCACACTTTGCCAAAACATCCTTTATACTGAAGTAACAGGGTGACTGCCCCCAAGTCATAACCTTTGGCACCAGGAAAAGTTTTTGGCACCAGAATAGCTTTGCATACTGAAGATTACCATATATAGCTGGGAGAGACTTCGCTTTGGTGTCCTTTCTCAACTGGGCATCAAGGAATGCAAAATGTCTGTGTGGCACCCACCCTGCCTTGAGCGCAGCTGGGGTCTGAAAGCCCAGATGCACTGGCAAAGAATAACCACCCTACTCCAGCTCCAAATGAAAGTGAAATCCTGTACACCTGCTCTGAGTGAGTCAGTGAAGCGTGGCATCACAGATCCTGTTGTTTTTCACTGAGCCTATGGCGCTTATATGGATCCTAATGCTGTCACATTTGACATTCAGTGATATACAGTGAAAGACTATTCTGAGGGTGATCATTCACTGGAAAAAGGTTGACCAGAAATGCTGTGGGAGCATGTTTTCTCCTGGAGATATGGAAAACCTGGATTGACATTGACTTGAATAACCTGACCTTGAATAAACTGACCTTGCTCTGGTCAGGGTGTTGGACTACTTGATTTACTGAGTTCCCTTCCACCTTGACCATTGTGTGGGTCTGCAGTTTAATTTCTGACCCAACTGTTCAAGGTATGAGAAAAAGCATGTAATAATTATAACAGAAAAAAAGCTATGTCTGTAACACAAATTACATATAACAAACATTCTTATTCTTGCAGAAACTAAAGTAAATATACATATCTTAAAAGAAAACAGATGAATGTAAGTGACTAACAGCAGAAAAGAAAGTGTTATCAAGTAATTTTTATGCAATACTGTCCTTGATTATGTTTATTAAGATTTGTTTACTAAACTGTTCTACCTATTTTCTTCTCACCTAATTAAAATTAATTACAAGAGGAGCAATTATGCTTGCAGTCAGACCTGATACACTGAGCAGATTATTTACTTGAGCTCTAATTTTACAGCTGCATCTGATTTTGCAGTATTGGATTTTAATATGTGAATGCTCATCTTCTGTCTTTCATAGTTTCTAAAATGAAATTACTTATGTTGTGTGTAATTACTAAGACTTTCGAGAGCAATTTTGATCAAGAGTGGGATAATTTGCCACTTTACCATGGCAAGATGGAATTTAAACTGAGGAGCTATCTGTGTTTTAAATACACTCTTAGCTTATGTTGCTGTCCTTTCTCTGAATAGTATAATACTAATCTTTCATAAACATATATATATATGTACCACTGGCTTTATGCTGGACACATGCAGAAATATCTCTTCAGCTGAGAAACAGGGCACTTACCATTGAGCAGGTTACAAATCAGTGGGTATGGGTTCAGCATCTTTCATGTAAGAAAATTGTTCTCTCAGACTTTGTATTTGTTTTCTCAGTTTGTTTATGTCTATTTATAAATTCATATTGTATGTTTATTTTCAAATGGTACCTGTTTAAAATGAAACAGTTCCAGCACTTTATCTCGAAAATAAAGCTAGGTGTTTCTATCTCAGTAAAATATAAATTGGCATCTTAAAATCAGAGATTATATGCAGGAATAAAGAGCTCTAACCAATTGTAAAAAAATCTGCTAATATACACACCAAGCTCAAATTGCAATATGTGACTGACATCAAAGTTGATATCTAAGTGGGTAGAATTGTGTTTTTAAAAGTTGTCCAGATGGAAAGGAAAAGAACAACGTAAGTGTCGGATCAGCTGATCTGGAACTAGCAGCACAGCAATGCTCAGGGGAAGAGAGCTGAGGCTACCATTCCCTCCCCATACATTTCTTGTTCATTGTAGTTAGGAGAAAAAGCCTACACTATTATTACTTTATTAAGGACACCATAATTTAAAGTACAAATTGCTATTGCTTACTGTACACCACTGATGAAATTAAATAGAACATAGCCACTGAGAACAGAAACTGAGTTTTATTATCCAGGGGTATTGGCTTTATAAACCAAGAACATCTGAGTAGGACTAATCTATTCAGAAACAGCAATTGGCTTGGGAATGAATGCAAATAATCAACATTCAAAAGCAAGATCCATCAAAGTATATTTATTTCAAATTGCTAAACCAATTCTTTACAGAAGATGTGTAACCAAAATATCCATTGCCAATAATTATTATAAATTATTCTGTACATAGCAGCTGAACCAAGGACAATTATATATTTATAATAATAATAATAATAGTGTATTATTGTAAACTAGATTCCTGCAAGGCTAGTACATATGCATGTTAAAAGTAAAGGAATGTTTTGCTTATCCTCATTGTGATAGCTCCTATATATCTAGGGTTGAATGCATAGCAATTTGCTCATGTAAGCTGAAATAGGTTGTTGAAAATTTAAACAATAAAATGGATGTAATATAATGTTTGTTTGTTTGTTTGTGTTTCTTTTTTTTTTTGTATATTTTAACATCTAGGCAATGTTGTAATGCAGCATTAAAAAATCTAATGAGACTAGTCATAAACTCAGACAAATATTTCTCCTTGATTGAATTTTCTGAATTATCTTATATAACCAGAGCACACTAAGCTCTTTAAAAATGTGATCCACAGCAAGAAATGGAGCACTGGAAATGTAGCAATGTTGTTGCATATATACCATTCGTAATTAAATATGCAGAACAGGTTTAGTATTTCGTTAACATTATTAAATCAACACCATTTTTTTGTCTTTGATGTATGTCCTACTGCCCTAAGAATGCTCCAAGCTTTTTTAAAACGTGAGAATAAAAGGAGAAAATTAAGAGACTATGTTCAATAAGTGTTTTAATCTATAGATTTTTTGATAATAAGGTAAACAAGTTTTTAATACCATGCTTTAGATATATACCCAAGAACTACTGCTCATTTGGTATTTAAGAGGCTTGTATTTCTTTCCCTGAAAAAAAAGGGAAACTATAACTAAAGTCAACATCATACATTTGCAAATCTCATTTACAGATCTCCAAATACAGAAAATCTATTTGTTTGCTTTTTATCTTTTTAAATATGAAAGAAGAACAAAGAGAGAGTGCTATGAGGAGAGCTTTCCAATTTCTTTTTGAGCTATTTGGCTTCATAGCAATTGAATGGCGCCCTTCTTAAATTGCAAATATTCTGAACTGGGGATTCCTTCATCACTCTGTTTTTTTCACGAGTTTCTTCAAATCTTCTTGAACTTCTTTTAGACAATTTGAAAACAGTATCCTTTAGTATGTTTCTAGACTAATCTTTCCAAATGAAGGGAGAAATTTCAGCTTATTGGAAATAAATTCAGGAAGGTATTCTGCTGAGATTTCACTGAGAATTTAATGCCCATATTTTTTAATCTCAAAGGGTTTTTAATATCTTTTTGTCTAACTACCCTATATTCTTGATTGAGTCAAAAATATAAATGAAGTATAACTAAATAAAGCATGTCCTTCTTCTGTAAGGTATTTTTAATGTGTAAGTGAAAAGTTATGGAAACCTCATATTCCACAGGAGGGAGCCTCTCTCCCACTGAGATTCAAGGAGGGCTTCAGGATCTCTTTTGAAATTTGTTTATAAAACCAGTGCCCTACAGAGAAAGTTAGAGAATGTTGGAGTAGCTTCTAATAGAAAAGGACCCCTCCCCCCCCNGGACCGCCCCTCCACTAGGGGGCGCCCCATTGGCCCCATTGCCGAGGGGCTTTGCCACTAGGGGGCGCCCTTTTCCCCACCCCCCCCCCCCCCCTCCCCCCCAACCGGGACCGCCCCTCCACTAGGGGGCGCTCCACAACGACCTCCCCACTAGGGGGCGCCTCAATACACCCCCCCGCCCCTCCACTCTTAATTATAAATGAAATTTTGGGACAAATAAAACTTATGGCATTGAAATTTTTGAGACATTTATAACAAAACACTGAAGAAATTTTAATCTTCCTGTCAATTTTGCACTGAAAGCTGGTTTTCTTCGGCCTTGCAAACAAAGATAAGAAGTTTAAATATACATTTTCAGAAACAAGAAGTTGTTTTGGAACCCTGCAAAACGGAAGGGACTTGGAAATTCTTCATGTGTGGCTTTTATTGAAAAAAATGTATATTTTACTTTTTCATGTGTGGCTTTTATTAACCAGCCTTGCTGAAAAAGGTCAATTTTTCGTTGTACATGGAAGTAGCACATGACACTACTACTGTCTGATCTAAGTGTTATACAAGCACTCAGGATGTGTTTATTATACTGGTGGGGATTGTGGCAGCACTGAAAAACTCATGTGCATTTGGAAAGATGAACTTAAGTGGAATTCTTGTCCTGCAGGCTGTTCTGAGGCAGGAAAATAAACTTACAAAGGAGGAAGCTTAACAGTTTAGGGGACTCAGGAAACAGGGAGATTAAATCTTAATAAGGACAGGTGGCAGCAGCCTCCCCACCAAACTACAAGCTGTGCTCAGTTCTTCCCACGGGACAGACTTTTAATGGCTTATTCTGGCAAACCTGTGTCAGGCACTTCGTTTTCAGTGCAGGAGCATTTATTTGAACATTCTCCAGTGCTTTGCATCCAGCAAACATATTTTGGCTTACCCCTTGGGGGTACTTCAGGACTCTTTCAGAGGTGTGGATTTTTAAGAGTAGGTTTACTGCTGTTGTTTCCAGACATTTTCCCCTTTCTTTTTTACATACTGTAGCTCCTGCGACTCCTATTTGCTTGCAGGTGTTCTGAGTGCAGCCATGCAGCACAGTAAATAGTATTCACGTCCACAGCTCGTACTCACCTGAATGAGTTGTTGGCTGTGTAAGAAGGTATTTGTGAAGGAAACAGCAATCTCTGGTTGTGCGAGTTTTTGCTGATAACAGTTGCAAGTTCAGGAACACCATCATTGACCACAGTGGCCAGACATGATGACCTCATCTGTAATGCTAGGCAGTTTAAGAACAGCCAACAATAAATCTTTCTTCCAGCTGACAGTATCATCAGTGTCATCACACTAATCCAAAAGGTGAGGGATGCAACATATTCCCTTCTATCCTGGGTGACATATTTTACCACAGTAATTGTGGATTACTGAGTGACCTAGCTGGACACTGTTTTTCTGGAAGGTAGTGGTGGCATAAGGAGATACTGAACTACCTGCAACTGATGGACAGGGGTAGAGCAGTTGATGTCATCTACCTGGACTTGTGCAAAGCGTTCAACACTGTTCCATGTGACATTCTTGTCTCTACATTGGAGAGACATCAATTTGATAGGTGGGGCACTCAGTGGATAAAGAACTGGCTGGATGGCCTCATGCAAAGAGTTGTGGTCAAAGGCTCAGTGTCTGGCTGGAGGCCAGTGATGAGTGGTGTCCCTCAGGGATCGGTGTTGGGACCAGTCTTGTTTAACATCTTTGTCGCTGACATGGACAGTGGGATTGAGTGCGCCCTCAGCAAGTTTGCTGATGACACCAAGCTGTGTGGTTCAGTGGATGCACTGGAGGGAAGGAATGCCATCCAGAGGGACCTTGACACACTTGTGAGGTGGCTGATGGCAACCTCATGAAGTTTAACGATGCCAAGTGCAAGGTGCTACACCTGGGTTGGAGCAATCCCAGGCACAGTTACAGGTTGGGCAAAGAGGAGATTCAGAGCAGCCCTGAGGAGAAGGACTTGGGGTTGTTGGGCGATGAGAAAATGAACATGAGCCGACTGCAGTGTGCACTTGCAGCCCAGAAAGCCAACCGTATCCTGGGCTGCATCAAAAGGAGTGTGACCAGCAGGTCGAAGGAGGTGATCCTGCCCCTCTACTCTGCTCTTGTGAGACCTCACCTGGAGTATTGTGTGCAGTTCTGGTGTCCTCAACATAAAAAGGATATGGAGCTGTTGGAACAAGTGCAGAGGAGGGCCACGGGGATGATCAGGGGACTGGAGCATCTCCCATAGGAAGACAGGCTGAGAAAGTTGGGGCTGTTCATCCTGGGGAAGAGAAGGCTGCGTGGAGACCTCATAGCAGCCTTCCAGTAACTGAAGGGGGCCAATAGGGATGGTGGGGAGGGGCTCTTCATTAGGGACTGTAGTGACAGGACGAGGGGTAATCAATATACCTAAATAGCTGTGCCAGTATGGCTGTAAATGTTTTTCTCAGCTGCATAAAGTATTGCCTTGCCTGCCTCATTTCTTAGTAATCTGGTCTGTTCCTCGGTCTGCTGGCACTTTAACTGATAGCACTACTAAAACAGACGGAGATTTGTGCCAAAGCAATTCCTTAAGGAGTCATTATTTACTTTTTACACAGTTATGGTCAGTGTTTCTGTGGCATAGCCTGTCAACCTGAGACCTTGTTCTTCTTAGAACAACTTTCATCAAGAAATTCTTCCTAGACCTTGGTGCAATACCATTCAACTCTGTTCCCACCAGGAGCATTGGAGGACTCTAGGTCTTCTCAAGGGTTGCCACAGAAAGAAAAAGACAATTTCCTTAGGGCTTCTTACCACATGCAGATACTATGCAAGGCAAAAAAGTCTACATGACTAAAGACACCTGGTTCTCAAGTCTCAAGCTGCTTTTATTTAGACATCATCCAGTATTTTTGTGGTTTTATTTTGCATGAAATCTTACAGCAGGGTAATGAAATCTGTGCTCTTTTGTTGATCTGGATATTCTCCATGCTAAGTAAATCCTCATAGTAGTGGAACTATTGGCCAAAAAGCAAAGGCTTGTTTTTCTCACATGATGGAACAGCAAAAAACATTTGGAAGGGTAAGTCCTTATTATTGATATTGTTGCTAGTACTACTCCTAATACCAAAATTAATAATGTTATAATTACAACAACAATTATTATTGCAATAAAATCCATAACAAAAGCAATAGTATGACTTTGGAAAATAATTCTTTAATGTTTTCTTTGAAAGGATATTTCCCAGGAAAAATAAATCAAAAAGGAAATGTCTCTCAGAATCTATGAACAGGCTGAAAAATGTTTTTTTCTCATGATAATCCCATCATAACTTTAAGTTATAAAATACCATACTTCAGAAAGTTTACACACGGGCATCTGTGGACTTTAATGGGGTCACAGTTCCTTACTTGTTGAAATGCACTAACATGAAATAATCCTTAAAGAGTTTACTTAATGTCCCACTGGAGCAGGGAACCCTAAAGGAGAAAGTCTAATAACTGATAAGTGAAATGTCTTTTTTTTTTTTTTTTTGACACTATTAATGCAAGCATA
>NDXB01006997.1:20042-53888 GCA_002631895.1 Agapornis roseicollis
TTTTTTTTTTTTTTTGTTTGTTTTTTTTTGTTAAAAAAAAATTTCATCTTACATAGATAAGTCTGGGAAAAGCATAAGAAACCAGGCTGTTACGTTTCAGATGAGGAGAAGCAGAAGGCGGCTGAGTCATCTACGAGAGTTTGTTCTTAGATGAACTCCAAAATACCCAGTTTTCTAAGGAAAGGACTGTGAAGATGTGATTGTTCAAGAAGACAAAGGTATTTTAACTCCCAAACAAATTATTTAGTAACTTAAATGAAAAAGTCTGAAAAATGAAAAGGGATATTTTTATATTTTTTTAAATATTTTAATATTAATTACTTATGAGCCAATTGAAAATTAGAAACACTCTGGAAAAACTTCACTCAAGGGCAAAAAAGTCACCTGCTTCATTGCAAGAGTTCTTCCACTGCTCTTTTTTCCCCTTAATTTCATAGTAGGAAAATATATGATCTGGCCCGTCAAATTTCAGTATGGTGTAGGGGCAGCAAGTTGTGCTACTGTGTAAATACCATGTTCAGAAATGGTGAGAGCTTCAGAACCTTGCTTGAAGACATAGTGCCTGTGTCTAACTCACGGCATAGGCAGTGGAACATAGACCTAGGCATTTTCTGGGTATCAGCTTGATCACCCTTTCACTTTCTTCTCATGACCTGGTTTAATTGCCAAGGGAAAGCAGGTGACATTGGAGCTATGTAACTTCTTTGGGCTTCCTTCTTTCCCAGCCAGCTGAGATACACTGTGGGAAGAAGAGGAGCAAATTATGTTCCTCTTACTTCATGGGAAACAGTCTAAGGGAGTTTGTGTTAGAAGGAACACTTCCAGCTAATCTCTTGTAGACTATGGTGGGGGGAAGGTGATAGAAAAGACAGGATTTTGGCTGAAGAATCACTAAGAAAATATACTTTAGTAGGTATTTGGAAAAAAATTAGGATTTTGTGGTGAATGTTTCTTGCTTCTGCTCCTTTTTAGTAATCAGATTACAGAACTTAATTTTTTTCTTGACTACTTTCAGTGTAAGTACCTTATTGAACACCTGGCACTGTAACAAATCTGAGAAATTGAGAAGAATGCACATTTCTTCCTTTTATAACTAGTGAAGGAAGAAATAAAAAAAAAAAAAGACAAAAATGTAAAATGTGGTGGAACATGAACCAAGTTTTAAATAAAAGTATGTTCTGATTTCCAAATCTATGAGGAGAGAAGAGTTTGATCCAGCAGGTACTTTGGTGTGTGCCACTTTATTACACCAGAGTGATTTAAACTAAAATAAATAAGTCCAGAATTGAAAGCTTCTGAAATTGAGTATCACTTTTATAGTGATTTCAGTATGTCCAGTACACAGCAATAATGACTGTTTTAGAGCCTGGAAGCCATGTCCATTGCCAAAACACTGTGGATAGGATTTGCATGTGAAAAATATTTTCCATAGTCACTCTTTCCACTGTCAGTGAATCCCTTTCACTTTGAATTTCCCTGTGTGACACCGTTCAAACAAAGCGCAATTCAGAAGTCAGTATGTACAGTACAAAGGAATCTAATTAATGAGGAGACAGCAAAAGGAACTACCTTTAATTAATACCTTCTAGTGTACACTTACTGCTGAATTTGTACAAAAGGATTTTTAATACCTGCTTCTTCAAGGAATTTCAACCACAGTACACCAGGTCCCCACTCTCTTCACTGTGAACTAGAGAATGCAGTATAACATGCTGTTCCCTCTTGCTGACTGCTTGTAATTAACTTTATTTATTTGGGATCACTGAAATAATACATTTCATATGAATCATGATTGTTCATTTGTCATACTGCAGAGTAACAAATGAAGGCCTATTTCTTTTTACTGGACAGGCATCGAAACCATAGAGTTGAAATCCACTGAATTTGTAGTGATATTGTCCATTGATTCCAGCATGTGCTGAACTAAAAAAATTGTGGAAGTTATGCACCCAGCTTCGGAACTTTTGCAAATCTCATTAGGCGTCTACCAGCATCTTTAAATGTCATGTACTGTTGTAGATGTGGGCATCACTGAAGTGCCAAAGACAACAAGTGAAAACCATCAGGCACCAAACCTCAGTTCCCTTGTATTGCAGGCTAGTGTTTTAACAGCCTCTTCTGCTTTAATACTTGCAGGTTTGCAATACATACATACTGATATAGCCAGGAATTTAAGATGTTTCAAAAAAGAAGTTGATCTAAGCAGTCCTCACTGTAGTTGGGCAAAGGGTATGTTAGAATCGTGTAGTGATTACAGCATCATGATACCATGTAATTTTTTAAGCTTGTAAGGTTTGTATTGCCTTGGTAACAGGTCTCTCTCAATTCCTTTTAGCCAATTAAATGACTTCATAATTGTCAGTTGGTTTCCATTGTTGGGTTGATGCCAGTAGTATGGCTTAAAATCTGTTTTGTGATTATTTAGCTGAATGTGAAAATAACTGATATCACTTAAATCAGCAAAAAGACACCTAGGTTTGCCTTTGATTAAATAATTTGAGATGATTTTCCCTTTGGTTATAATCAGCACTTTATGAAATCTGTAGCTAGGTGATGAGAAGGAAAGAGGTGATGCTGAATGTTCTGTGGAAATGCATTATGTGCTACGTCTGGAGTGCAAGTTTGTTTGATAATATATTAGAAGCGATATTGCTCACAGGTTGTTTTTTTGGTGGTTTTGTTTTGGTTGGTTGGTTTTTTTTTTAATTTCAAACAAAATGTTTTACTTGTTAGATCTGCATAACTCTGTGAGAAAGAAGAAATAGCCAGCAGCTAATGTGCAGCAAAACAGCGAACATGAGACTTGGTAGTTTGCTGCCAGTAGGCTTTGTGCTGTCCAAATGATTCTGAAAATCCAGGTAATGAATATTACCAGAAGCCTTTGGTAATAGATAAGAGAACAAATCAGCTATGTGCTCAGCTCTGGAGGTTAATGGACAGACATGGTGGGTGTTTTGCTATGAACAGGATATGTTTGCTCCATGTACAGGTATGGAGTTGTGGAATTTGAGGTTATAAACCAAATGTTGTAAACCAATCTTGGCTAACTAATTTAGTTAAATTAGTTTTCCTGCTGTCATACTCTTGTCAGTGGAGGCCTGTATGTCAATCCTATCGAGTCCTTTTCTACCCAAAATGATTCTCTGTGAGGAAATATGTGCAGCCCCTTGTGGTAAGATGGTGTGGTAACTAGGAGGGATAGAAAAGCAGTGGGGATACAAACCACATATGAGAATACAACACTCCCTACTGGATATTCTGGGAGGACAGTTGCCACAAAACTGATAATATTGAGAAGAAAGCAACAATGATGAGCTTTGCCTTGAACAACCATTTGTGGCATCAAACAGTGAGCAGGGGACTCCCAGGACATTTTTGAGAAAAGGAGGTAGGTTGAATTGTAACAGAAGCATGAAAATTTCGAACATGGGGCACAGATCTTGGTGTGAGAAGTGGTACCAAATCTCCACTCAATTTGAAATCAGGTTCAACACTGCTGAAGTTGCCCCAACAGTACCATGACTTCTATCTGAGCTTGGTAGACCATCTTCCCTAATGGAAGCTGTGTGTAACTTGCACCCAACTACTTGACTGATAGAAGGCTACCCAAGGAAGCTGTGAATGCTCTGTCCCTGGCAGTATTTGAAGACAAGCTGGAAAGGGCTTTGAGAAACCTGGTCGAGTGAGAGATGTCCCTGCCTATGAAAGGAGAGGTAGAACTAGATAATCTTAAGGTCCTTTCCAACCCAAACATTCTATGATTCTACAATATGGTGTGCACCAGGTAGGGACTCACATTGTGGGATGTTTTCTTGCTAAAATGAAGATGAGTGCATTGTAGGGAGCAGCTTAGGCATGTGTAATGCTCAAGCATCTACGTTGACAGAAAAGGGCACAGGTATCCATAGCCACTCATCCTCTGAGGGATGCTGGGGACCATATGAATGTTTAACTGTATGCATGGGTGGGAAGGGGGGGAAGGATTTTAGAATTTTTTTGAGATTAACTCCAGGAAGTTGTTTTGAAAATTTGGGTGCTTACTGACATTATCGAAGTGTTCAGTGTTGTGGCTTGTCTGTTGTACTGCTGATACAAATGTTGAATGGATAGATTACTCATTGTTGGTTATTTTTATGTTGTCAATAGACAAAATGTCTTCCATTAAATCATGTGGGTGGAATATTTTTTTTTCCCTGTGGTAACTCACCTTCTAAATATGAAGAGTCAGAAGTGAAATATAAATAAAAATAGAAAGTAAAAATTGGTCTAAGATGCATACCAGCTGAATTCCAGGGAAAAACACTAGAAGCATTCACTTAACAAAATTCCACAAGAATAAAAGAAAAAAAACCAAAACAAACTAAAGAAAACATCAAGGAAATCATGGTATTCTGTACAACAATGGTGGGAAATCACAATCATGTTTCATATTTACAATAAAAACCTATTTAAGTCCAATCCTAAAGTTGGAATAGAGATCTCTCTCCCTTGCCCACAAGAATGGTTGAATTATTAATTAGTGATAAAAGATAAAACAGAACAGAATCCTAGCTTTAAATGAGTAATTTCTGTTTGAATAAGATTATAGACCCCACAGTATGATCGTTGTACAATGTGGTTTCCACAACTTTAAAAGTTACAAGTATTTAAAATATGTTCTTGGCATTTGAAGAACTTTTTCAGATTTGTTTTAAAACTAAATCCAGGTCCTCTCTGATAAAGCAATCAAGAAAATCAAGGAAAACTTAAATTCTATTAACTCTGTATCAGATTAAATTTTCACAGTTCCTTGCTAAGCGTACTTTGTAAATTAATTGCATTAGAAGGCATTGCATGAGATAATTTCTTAGCTTTCTGTTTTGTTTTTTTTTTGTGGTTTTTTTTGTTTGTTTGTTTGTTTTTTAAGTGCATTTTGCTTTTGGATCTATCTATTATACTTTTTTAAGATCAGCGTGCATTGTTTTATTTAAAAATGCTTTGTGAGCTGATTTTTTTTTTAATGGTTGTAAATACAAAGGATTCATTGTAGTAAGGCTTTTACCTCTGTTCACATATAATCTTATTTCCTAGTACAGAGATACTCCATATGTCACCAATATGCCTTAGGAAGCTCTATCGCTCTTCATGATTTAGAATTAGTTGCCTTAGATCCTTGGGCCAGTCTTTGAGAGATATTTCGGTATTAACGTTGGATTCACATCCAATGGATTTCACAGAACTGCTTAATTATTTTACTTTCCTAACTTTTCTGTGCATTCTTTAAAACCCTAATGTATACTTCTCTGTGACTTTAAAGATGTAGATATCCGTAAGAACACGTTTATCCTTCAGAGCACTCTGGGATCTAAGTGCATGCATAATAGATGGATCAGAGGATAATGCCTTCAGAAGTAAACTTATACCATAATCAGATGAATCAGGAATTAAGGCCAGACCAACTTTCAATGGTTAGATAGCAACTCTACTCTCCTATATGTTTTCCATAGACTGCCTCTGTAAAGGTGTTCTGGACAAAACCACCTTATCAGTATTTGCATGCTGAGCCACTGAAATTATTCCAGGGGGCTTTGAGCACACCTGCTTCAAACTTGGGTAACACATCCTTGACCTTGTCATTTATCCCTTATGACATATCTGTCATAAGGGGTATGATATTTGTCATATCAAAGTGCTTCTAGCTTATGTCTTCTCTTCAACATGTCTGCAATACTCAAACAAATGACCCAGCCTAGGACACTGCCTGAGATACACAGTATATTTAGACTGGTAAAAGACCCAAGGAGAAGAAAAGACAAGCCTAGGCAACCCTGGTGTTCCCTAGAGGTACTTTTATCCCCAAATCTGTTTAGCCACAGGCCATATCTACTTCTTTGGAGTGTGTAAGATGAGGAATCTCCTTACTCCTCAAGGAGACTGCTAGACCTGGGCTTACTGCAATGCCTGCCATCATCATCCTGTTAAGCAACTTCTTTCTTGGAGGACCTCAGTCAGGCCTGGAATAAATACTGCTCAAAAGTGCTAAATAGCAGGTAGCTAGAAACGAGTCTTTCTGTGTCTATATTTCAAGACAAGAGAAGGAACTGACCTTACAAGGACTTTTCACAAGGCACTGAAAGAGAAGACAAGGCAAATGCCACACAGATTACCTATGGCATTTGGCTGGCTGCATGGGAACAGTGTTCCCTGTGAAAGAGCAGGGGCAAAGGTGAAGGGTGCCAAAGCAGCTTAAGCTCGTGATTGAGGCATCAAGCTAGATCACATCAGTGTCACCCTGTTTGTCACCAGTAGGGAGGAGACTGGCCCTGGTTCTGACTGTGGCACTGCTTATGCTCTTTTCTAATTGGAGTCTTGGCTGGTGATACTTTGTGAGGAGACCTCCTCTGAGCTCACTGCTCAACAGCATTACACAAGGGGAGACCATGTGGGAGGTCTGGTGCTGGGAGGTGTTTGTGCTGCCCCGGGGAAGAGATTTTGGGAGACTGAGGAAGATGAAAGCAGTAGTCCAGGTCTTCTGGAGCACCTGAGATTGTCCACAAAGGATACCCTAAGGAGCCTGTCTTCATGGGCATCTTCATTGTTTTCCCAGATTGAATGATTTTCTAGCACACTGGGCTTGCTTCTGAGGCAGGACAGAAAGTAGAGGTAACATGAGGGCAGCACTGCACATGCTAAAAGAGCCCAGATCACTTACAGATATCCTGCATTTTCTCTTATCTAATTTGTTCATGAGTGTTTATGGTAACAAGTCAGAAAAGAATCTGTATGGATGAGACCTGCTGGAAAAGACTAAACCTCTGGGATGTGACTTCCTGGGACTGTTGTCCTGTCATCAGTAATAGCATGACACCTGGAGAGTGCAGCACCTCAGAAGTTGTCTTTAATGTTTCATCAATGAATATGAAAGGATCCCAGACAGGTCCTTACACACCAATCCATCTAGCACTCATTTACACTGTCATTATAGACCTTTTGTCATCAGATGTTGGAGTCTAGAGGGACTGATTTTGTGCAGAAGAGGAAATGTTTGGTGGCCTCAAGTATTGCATGCAGCTCTGCTCTTTTGCAAAAACCAGACATGCTGTCCTGTTTCCTACTGGGCTCTGGCAAAGCTGTTTACATGCTTATACTTTCAAGACTTTGCCAACAGTTTGGTTCAAAAGCTTTCCCTCCCTAATTTGTGGTGTTGTGAGTGCAGCCCAGGCTTTCTGGTTGCCTTTCTGCTGTCTCTGTTAGCTCTTGCACTGGCTGATGCATACTCTTTACTCAGATTAACCATTCGTGAGTCTCTGTTTTGGATTTTGACTCATATTGTTCCAGCTAATTAGAGCAGGCTCAGTGCGGTGTGAAAAGTTTTATAGTAGGAAAAAAAAAAAAGTGGATTTCAAAGGGAGGAGAGGGAGCAGGAGGTTTAGGAGAAGGAAGAGGACAGTCTGACCCCTCCAACCATGCTACACTGGTGTTTATTTGTCATGTTTTGAACTGCCTTTGAAGCTACTCTGTTCTAGAGAAGGAACCTTTTTCTTTCTGTTTTCTTTCTTTCTTTTTTTTTTTTTAATTCTTTCACTAGTCGAAAGTAAGATTAGCTGTTACACTTGACACTGCCCATAGAATATGAGGTAGCTCATATTCTAACTTTCAGTGCTGTTTATCTCAAGCTGTATCTCATATTCTATAAACACATTTCTTCATCACTGTTTTTAATTTTGCTCCCATCTCTGCTAATCAACTGCTCCTTATATAGTGTATACTGCAATAAAAATACACGACACAGGCTGCTGCAAGTAACAGATCATGAATCCTTTGGGTCACTCATCTTGCATTTGCCAGTCATGAAGCATTTTGCTTAAATAATGTGCATTGTGTTCATTCTGCCTTCAATTAGAGTAACCAGGTAAGATAATTGGGCACCTAGCAAAGTGGCAGCTGCAGGCAGTAATCATAGCTCCAGTACCTGCTCCCATGGCAACTGATGTGTTTACATTCAGACAAGTACACAACATTTCCTTCCTTCTACACAGGAGAGAAAAGAAAGGTTTTAGAGCTACAGCAAAAGAGAGGGATTTACAAAGATAAATGTTTAAGCAAGGGGGTTGGAGAAACACTGTTTGTTCTTTGGAGTGAAAACTTAGAGGATAATGGGATGTTATCAGACAACAATTAAGCATCTTCACCTCTCAAACTCAGCTTGCAGTAGATGGTAGTTCTCAGAAGCAGATCTCATCCCCTTTATACTAATCTCCTTTAGAGAAAGAAGAGACAGGAGGGATTCCAAAAGTTACTGCTCCAGCACTCCTTCTGCAGATGTCACGAGTGCAGCTTCAGAAGCACCATGCTTACAGAATTCTTTGCAAAGACAATTTTTTTAGAAGTTACAAAATAGTCCTTCAAAGAACCTGTGAAAATAAATGTCACTGCTACCAGCTTTGACTGAGTGGCTGTATTAAGGTTGAGTTATGTCTGCTGTATCTAATCATGCTTTGCCAAGAGGCAGAGAGAGGGGTGGAAGTTTAGGTCCTGAGCTTTGTGTGTATAGGAATATTACAGGGCCTTTTACCACTTATTGTCTTCCCAAGAACTCAGCATCCTATGCTTCTCCTGCAGTAGATCTAAGGCAGACAATACTTAAGCACTACTTTATTTTTCTTGCCCTCACATTTTCTAAATTTAAACAGAAGAGTGACACAACCATGGTGGGAACTAAGGGCCTGATCATGTAAGTGGATTAGGAAAAGCAAGTACAAAACAAATACAACTGAAATTCTAGGAAAATCACTCAGATGTAGCATAGTTAATCTTGCTTAAATTCTCAGGTGGAAGATGTGGGCATAAGAGAGATTTAAGCTATAGAAATACTTCCTTCAAAAAATGATGCATGGAATGATCTCCTCATAGAAACATAAACAAGCATTAAGAAATACCAGTCCTGCAGTTATTAGATTTCTCTTTTCATTCTGGGAGCTGTTCATCCTAATGAACACTTGTTCCTCCGATTCAACTCATTAAAGCAACATACCTTGAACTTGTAAACACTTCCTCATCCACAAACACCTGGGCTTATGAAATAAGCATTTAAAATATTTCCAACATTCTGTAATAGAGATGTGAGTCCTTACAGGAAAAATTGAGACAGTGCGGCTTTAAGTTGAATATATCTTCTCCTCATTGTCATGCATTGCTCAAGCTTGGAGAATAATGTATTTGAGAACAGGACTAAACTTGGAAGTTCTGAACCATTACAGGTGGCTTAACTAAAGCTTATGGTCTGCTTATAGCCACAGGTTGCCTACCCTAAACTTGCAAAAGATGATGATCTCTTAGGATTTCTAAGTTCTGTATCCTCACCTGATAAAGGAGGAAGAAAGTATGTGTCTACCTGGTAACAGAATTATGAATGATTATGCTAAAATGTCTCATAGAATCATAGAATAGTTAGGGTTGGAAAGGACCTTAAGATCATCTAGTTCCAACCCCCCTGCCATGGGCAGGGACACCTCCCCCTAAACCATGTCACCCAAAGCTCTGTCCAACCTGGCCTTGAACACTGCCAGGGATGCAGCATTCACAGCTTCCCTGGGCAATTCATTCCAGTGCCTAACCACCCTTACAGGAAAGAACTCTTTCCTCATCTTCCTTATCTGTCTCAGTTTAAGTCTGTGATTTACAATTTAAGCCCTGGTATTGTGATTATGTTCCCTGTCTACACATGCAAAATCACTTATGCCAATGTGTCTGTGCTGGGGGGTTGGTCTCTGCAGCGATTTCGTTGCAAGACTGTGTTTTAAATTTTCTGATTTGTTTCTTTGGATAGAAAGTTCAATTATGGTCAAACAAATGAAGTACATCAATAGGATTAAGCATATCAGGATTGTACTATACAGAAATTACCACTGGCTGTGCCAGTATTCTTCTAGGTGACCCAATGTATTCTTTTTTGCTTCTCTGACTCTTTCTCAGTTTCCCCATGTATGAAATCATAGAATGGTTTGGATTGGAAGGGACCTTAAATGTCATCTAGTTTCAAAAACCCTGCCATGGACAGGCATACCTTCCACTAGCCCCATCGAATTGGCCTTGAACACTGCCACAGATCAGGCAGCCACAGCTTCTCCAGACAACCTGTGCTAATGTCTCACCACCCTCACAGTAAAGAATTTCTTCCTAATATCTAATCTAAATCTACCCTCTTTCAGTTTAAAGCCATCCCTCCTTGCTCTATCACTACATGCCCTTGTAAAGAGTGCTTCTCCAGATTTAGGTACTGGAAAGCTGCTCTAAGATCTCCCCAGAGCCTTCTCTTCTCCAGGCTGAACAAGCCCAAATTTTTCAGCTTGTCTTCATAGGAAAGGTGCTCCAGCCTACTGGGCATCTTCATGGCCTCCTCTGGACTTCCTCAATCAGGTCCATGTCCCTGTTGTGTTGAGGTCCTCAGAGCTTAATGCAGCACTCAGGCGGGGTCTCAGGAGAGTGGAGTAGAAGGGGAGAATCACCTCCCTCAACCTGCTGGCCACGCACCTTTTGATGCAGCCCAAAATACAGTTGGCTTTCTGGGCTGCAAGTGCACACTGCTGAGTCATGTTGAGCTTCTTGTCAACCAACATCACAAATCCTTCTGCTCACACTACTAGTCTAGTTAGTATTGTTTAAGAAAGGTATGTGCACTGTTGTCGTGGTTTAAACAAAGCCATGCGGCTAGCCCTCTCACTCCCCTCTGTTCCTCCCCCAGCTCCCAGATGGATGGGGAGGAGAATCCAAAAAATGTAAATCCCATGGGTTGAGATAAAAGCAGTCCAGTAACTAAGGTATAACACAAACTGCTACTGCTACCACCAATAATAATAATGATAAGGGAAATAACAAGGTGAGAGAATACAGCCGCTCACCAGCCACTGAGGAATATCCAGCCTGACCAGAGCAGTGTTCTAACCCTTCTGGGTAACTGTCCCCAGTTTATATACTAGGCATGATGCGCTGTGGTATGGAATACCCCTTTGGCTAGTTTGGGTCAGGTGTCCTGTCTCTGCTTCTTCCAAACTTCCCCTCCTGCCTGGCAGAGCATGAGACTCAGAAAGTCCATGGTCAGACTGAATGTTACTGAGCAGCAACTAAAAACATCGGTGTTATCAGCGTTGTTCTCAGGCTGAAAGTCAAAAGCACAGCACTGCACCAGATACTAAGGAGAAAAATAACTGCTACTGCTGAACCCAGGACAACTGTAAATGTGTTTCACTTTTTTTCCAAATCATCTGCAATTTTGAGGTTATCATGATAAAAATTGAGCTCATATTTAGATTTAATTTCTGCTAACAGAAGTGGTTTGTTGTAACTCTGAAAAGCTGTGACAGACTTGGTTTAGTGATTGCTCATAAAACGCCAGTTAAATAGAAGTAACACTAAATGAAAATTTAGAAGTGCTGCACCATGTAAAAGATGCTAATATATCTATTAAAAGATTTCCTTTATGTTTTAATCTTTTTGTAAAAAAAATATTCTGGTGCAGGTTTTTTTTTAAAGAAACATTAATTTCGAGCAGATTGAGTTATTTCTGGTTACTTGAAACACACTATTTCAGTGTAGTGTCCATGGGAATGGTACAGAAAGAGGTATGAAAGTGTTTTATGTCATTAAGGGGAAATTAATCCATTACCTTATCTAGGCAAAGACTTACAATGGGCCAAAAAGAATCTATTATTATTCCCTGATGCATGGCAGACATTAGGGTAATCTGAAAAAAAAGGCCCTAGAAACTGCATTATAACAGAATAGCTTTCTTCATCAAAATGTTGTAAATGATATGATTTCATTCTGGAACAGAAAAAATTGTTATAATTTTTCTAGAAAAAGATTGTATGGAATTTCCTTACCATTTCTTTTCCAAAGCAAAGTATTCTAAAGCAGAGTCAAAGTAAAAAAAAAAATCAAGAATGGAACATTGTCCTGGGTTCAGCAGTTGCAGTCAGTTTTTCTTCTCTTTAGTAGTTGTGTTTTGACTTAACCCAGGAACAAGGCTGATAAGGCCGATGTTTTTGGTTGTTGCTGAGCGATGTTTGCCCTGACCAAGGACTTTGTGAGCCTCATGCTCTGCCGGGGAGGAGTTGGAGCTGGGAGGAAGGAGGGACAGGACTGTACTGACAGGACCAAACTGACCAAAGAGGTATTCCATACCATAGCACGTCATGCCCAGGATGTAACTGGGGGTGATCCGGAAGGCCTAGCTCTCTCGGGGTGGTTGGTCAGCACTCAGTTGGTGGGGTGTCGTGAGTTATCTGTTGCAGTTGATGGGATGCTGTATTCTTTTCCTTTATCATTATTATTACTGGTGGTAGCAGCAGTGATTTCTGTTATACCTTAGTTACTAAACCGTTCTTATCTCAACCTGTAGAAGTTGCATTCTTTTGATTCTCCCCCCATCTCTCTGGAAGCAGGGGAGGGCAAGAAAGGGGAATTGAGTGAGTGAACGAGCTGCGTGGTTGATTGGGTTTAAACCACGACAAACATGTTGTTTGAAAGTGCATTTCCTTGCTTTGAATTTCAGTTCTGATCAATAGTATGTCACATTTTAAAATGTTTTGTGAAAAATACCCTTCTGTCCCAGTGATTTATGTTTTTCTCTTCAATTTGTTGTCCACTCAAGATAGCATAATACAGGCTACAGAAATAAAGGATAGTGGGGGCCATTTACTTTTTTGCTATCCATTTTGGGCACAATTTTTATATAAACTAGCAAAATCTGAACAAGGTTTTTGGCAGAAGTCAGTCCTGTTAAGTGGTATGAGAAGATGATTTTTGTGTACCTGTATTTGAGTAGTACGTCTCTGCCACACTAGGGGTGCAAGGTGCTGCTGAAGCATGCTGGACAGCATACACTGAAGCTTCCACAAGATGCTCAAAGCATGAAGCAGGCCAGTGGGAAAAAAATACCCAAACCTGTTTATAGTGCATTTTTTTTCTGTGAGAACTTACTTTTGAAATTCACACTGTTTTTTGGGCATCTCCATTTTCATGATATGAACAATTTATAAATTTGTGTCAACATAGAGCAATGTTGTAGGATGGGAACTCCAGAAGAAAAATCAAAAGCATAAATCTAGTAACACTTGCACAAGCATCTTGCCAGCTGTATGAACCCGGTCTTTTTCCTTCCAGCCCAAGTTCACTCTAAAGATACAGTAAGGCTATTGAATCAAACAGTACATTTGTATTGCTCCCGAGTCAGATTAACAATGCTAACTGCTCAGCAATTGATGCATGCCTAATTCTGTAGTAACTGAATCATGCATTGATATCCTCTGATATCAGTGATTGGGATAATCCCAGTCAACATTCAAATGACAAGTATAGCTACTAAGAAAGCAATACAATTTCACTATTGTAGCTCTGCTCAATATTGTTAGGAACACGTTTGAGCTTTAAACAGATTAAGTAAGGGGTAGAAACTCTGTCCCTGGCAGGCACTGGGATAAGGACACTGGACAGCAGCCCTGCTCTGTGGGACCAGCCAAGCCCTAATTCCCGCAGAGGGCACCCTTGGACACAGGAATTCACTCTTCTGAAGGGGAAAACATGGGTCTATTTAAGATAAAAAGAAAAAAAGAAAATTAAATTGTTCTTTCCTCTTTCCTCCAGAAGATGCAGCCTGAGCAGTTATTTATGCTTGTGTGAGATTCAAAGGACTTAACAATAGTTTAGCAATCAGGCAAGCTAATGAGATCCAAGATTAATTAAGGATTGTATTTATTTTCATTTATTTATTATCACTGAAAAAACTCCAACAACAAACAACCAAAATATCCAAAACCCAGCAATCCATCATATGTGTTCTTATTGAAAGTGACATTTGCCCTATGTGTATAAAAGGCAGAGGACTTTGCAATCCTGAAAGTGGCTTTTCAAGTCGCTGCTGGAAATGACCTTTCCAAAGCATTGTATCTCTGTTACATCCTGAAGTTTTCTTCCTTTTCTTACCTTTAAAAGTCTGCTCCACCTCAGGGCAAGTCACTATATATCTCCACTACAGTTGTAAACATCTGGGCCTATTTCATAGACCTGCTTTTGACCTTTTCCTGTAAGGTTGTCTCTGAACTCTGCATGGCAAAACCTCCATAAGGCTCAGGAAATCAGAAGAGAGTGGCGAATATTGTTTAGAGAAACAGGAAGAGATGGCCATATCATAGCAGCTGTGTTGGGAATTCCATCTCTGGTAAAGGGCCTCAGCAGACTCTGGATACAGCTGGGTTACTCTACCATAGCCTTAGTGTACACTGCCTGGGGACCCCCCGGAGCAACAACCCCTCAGGGCATCTATAGTGAAGTGTTTTTTATCACTTGTCCAGTTCTTTGGAGTTTGTACTGGGAATATAGTTTGTCATGGCTTAACATGAGGTAAGGCAATATTGTCATAGCCCATAACTTTCCCAGTAAGAGCCCCAAACTGGTTGGTGGAGGAAAAGAAGGGTGGATGCCTTCACAGCCACTGGTGATTGTGCCTGGCATCAGCTGTGTGACAGGGCACGCAAGTGCACTAGGAGCACCCAGCTTTGGGGAACACTGTCATTCAGCAAACTTGGACTATAGCTGTGGCTCCTGAGGGCTACAACACAAAGCTGCATATTTTCCTTTCTAGGGAGTTCTTTTTGTTGTACAAGGGACACAGGCAATTTTTTGCTCATCAGCATGTAGCTTGGACTCTGGTTTAGACAGTGCATGCAGCAAGGGTGTAGCATGAATGCTCTTTATGATGGGGCAGCTAGTTGCTGGCAAGGTCACAAGAAGACTGGGCTCTGCTGAGTTCCCAAAATGGCTCATTGGATATGGGGCTGCAGAAGGTTGGAATAAGTGGCAGAGGTGCACCTTTCATTTTATTGCTCTATGGAGTACCTGCTAATGGAGCTTAGTCACTGGTACTCACCCCAGTGGGGACATGACCATGTATGGATCCATCAGGAACACGTTGGACAAATGTAATTGTTCCAGGGCTCTTTTGGTGGTACTGTGGGTGAAGCCAGTGGTATTGGCTTACTTTCAGCCAGTTTAAGGAAATTTTGTGAATGTATATATACCTTTTCTTGGCATTTGCAGCAGATGAAATGCACATATTTATGGGGGGAATTGAAACCAATATCTTTATGAAGAATTAATGAATGTTCTCTGCAGAGAATTCCTGTTCATTTTCCTATACAATATTCCTAAGGTCGTGGGTATCCTGTGCTACTCAGTTAATACTTGAAACCTGCTTGCTGAGTGAAAGTCACTCTGTAGTGTAGAGTCAATGTTGCTGTCATTTGCTGATGCGCAAAGGGAACAGCAAAAGCAATTGAGGTTAATTAAATACCCTGGCACTGTGGTCTCTGCTTCACACCACACTGTTGAAAGATTAAAAGGAGATTGAGATATTGCCCTGAGCATGCGAAAGGAATAACCCAGCTCTCCAGAGGAGCTGAAAATCTCCCTAAATGTGGCAAACAATCTGTGGGCCATAAGTGCTAGGAAGAAGTTTCATATCTAACAACAGATCAGTGAATGGTTGATTTAAGGCAGAAAATCTGGTGGAGTTAACTGAACTGATATTAAAACCAAAATTATTCAAGCTGTCAGAAACCCCTATAGTAACACTCAACAAAGGAAAATCAATGTTCAGCAAAAATAGCTGGGAGAACAAGAAGTATGGCACAAATGTAAGAAGAAAACTCATGGAAACACCTGCAGAAGGAATTCAATCACTTTTCAAGAATATGCAAATACCATCATGCAGTGTTCAGTGTTAGGATGATCACCTTTCTTGAAATCAACGCCCCACTGTTTTTAAGGGACCTTTCCAGGAAACACTATTGCCTTTAGTGCTTCTTATATATTTATCTGAAATGTATCCTTTTGATATCCTCAATATAAAATTCAGTAAAAAAGCATAAATTTACTTCAAAATATGTTTCTTTGAAAAAGAACCTGCTCATAAAATCTTTATTTGTGGAATTGTAATTGTGAAATTTTAATTTAAAATTCTGCCTAAACAGAATCAGTATTTACCAAGTTTCTGCCACCTGCTCAAGCCTATTATGTTACAAACAATATACTTTCAACTGCTGCTGTTGGCATGAGGTCAGACATAACCAATGTCACAGTTTAAAGCAAGAATCAGGATTTTAAGATACCATGAAACTCTTTCCGAATACACAGTTCTTCTGGCACTGTATATTGTTGCTCATACAAACTTTCCAAATCAAATTTTTTTTCTAATTTCAAACCTTTAATGGTTCATACATTCCTGACAAATCAACATATCTTTTGAGACACTGAAGGTTAAATTCTAATGAAATTTCAGGTTAAATGTGTCTCATGTTGAAATTAGTTAACTATGTGCTAGATAATTTTTTTGTTTGTTTTTCTGTGTGTTTTCAGTAAAAATTATGTTTATGATCAGACAGCAGTCCTTCAGTGAATATTTTTTCATGAGCCTGATCACACACAAAAAGTTTGTTTTAATTTTCTAGCTACTTAAGTATAACTTCATAGATTCCAACATTTTTCAGTTACTCAGAGCATTTTTGCCTTTGTCATAGTCACTGTCTTTAAATAGCATAAAAATTACAGCTTGGTAATCCTCACTGCAAGAATAAAAGTAATTTCTAGGAACTGGTGATTACTTTAAAGTACTTACAATGTCAAGAAAAAGACATAACTCACTCGTAAGGATGTGTCAAAATGTTCCATATATTAATGCTGACAGGAAATATTTCTGGTCATTCTGAACTTGTGGCAAATACAGAAAAATTATAGCAACTTTCTAAATACAACCTTCAAGATACAGTAAAAATACAGCTATTGTTCACTTTGTCATATATAACATATGAGATTGGCAATTAACAGGAGCAAAATATTCATTTTCCTTCTGCTTTAAATCTCACAGCACTACAGAGTGGTAGAATGGAGGAACCAGGGTAGGTTCCAGCAGATATCAGCGAAATTTTTTCACTTTGAGGACAGTAAAACACAGGAACAGGTTGCCCAGGAAACTTGTGGGATCTCTGTACTTGAAGGTTTTCAAGACACCACAGCACAGCTACAGCAGATAGCTCTGCTCTAAGATCAGTGTGGTTTTCTGTGGAAAATTGTTTCTACTTCAGTTTCACTTTTTTGCATTTTTTTCTCTGCTTTTTGTGTCTCTGTTCCATTTTTTGGTTAGAAATCCCAGCCTATTACAGAGATGGATTTTGCCTTGTGTTTGTAAAAAAACTCTATGAACAAATCTGACACCAAATTTACACCTTTCTGGATTCTTTTTTTAATGCCTTGAGACATACTTCCTATTGTAACAAGAAGGAAGCACTGCTTGAGAGACTGTGTCTTTGTGTGCAGTCTCCGTGAAAAGGCTACAAGACATCTTGTGACTGCTGTCAGAATGGAAAAGCTGGGGCTGTTCAGAATTCTTGTAGCACTTAAAAAATGCTACTACTTGACATCAGGAAAATGTTCCTGTTACTGGTGCCATGGATAAGGTGGGGTACAAAAGGGGCAGTTTGGCACTGACTGAGCATGAAGGCTACCTCAGATATACTTTTCCCACCTCAGAAAGATACTCTAAGTTGCTCATATTAAGCACAGCTACTTTCTAGTTGGTCCCTTGGCGTTTATTATCCATTACTTTAGCCCTAATAGTTTTTGCCTTCCTTTTATTTTGCAAGACTGCATTACTTGGATACTAGTACTGTATTTCTTTTGACTTTAATCTGCCAAAACAGAACAAAACTGATTTCTTGAGCACAATTTCTTTCTCAAGCTAAGGACATTAAGCCTTTACAACAAGCTGTATAGGTTACAGACATTTTAGAGATTGTAACATTGTTATGGGGAAGAGACATAAAAGTCAGGTTTGAAATATTTACAGCTGAAGGGAGTGCAGAATGGGTAATCAGCTTTTTTTTTTTGCCAGTATTAGGTATAAGATCAAATTATAGAGATGTTAATGGGAACCTTTATGGTTCTAGAAAATTTCCTTCCACTTTCAGAAGCAGGACTTAGCCTTCCTTTGTGGCAGACTTCTTCCACTTATGTGTTCTTTCACATTTCCAAAGTGTAAACGATTTATGGATGGCCAAACAAATTCTGAGTTAAATTACACCCTGTGCTGCAGTGAGGAATATTACTCAATGCTTTCTATCTGTCACCTTTAAATTTATAGCAAGTTCTTCTAACCATTTAGAGGCTGAAACTTGCTGGTTTGGGCATGTTTCATAGAGGTTTTCTGCAGAGGTTGATCAAAAAAGATTTGCTTGTTTTTAAGAACTAAGTATAAAAAAGTAGGTTATATTTTCCAATTACTTTGAACAGCAGTGATTCTTCAAGTATTAAGATAAGAAATGTGAGGTTTAACCAGGTCAGTTTAAGCGGCTTCATTCATTCTGACTATGCAAATCCATCCAAAGTTGATAATCACCATTTGCAGAGAGATAACACAACTGTATTACATGTATTTCTTTATCCTGCTTAGTCTATTGCACCATCTTTTAATTCTCACATCTGAATAATGACAAAAAGGATTTTCCCTTTATAGTGCTTTTTCCTTATCAGAAAAATTTTTACCTTAAGGCAGAAACATTGTGTGGAAGACAAAGAGAAAATGTATTATTTTGACATCATGAATATAATGGTTGCGATATCTAATTTAAATCAAAATTCTGCAGAATAGTGTACCTGTCCTTACAGTTGGGGTTCAGGCTGAAATGTAATTTTTGCTTCAATTCTTGTGAAAACTAAACATACAGATATGGCAGACTTATCCTGAAAAAACATACAGACATAATTCCCCATGATAAAAAATTTTTAGTTATTACAATAATCATTATCATAGTTCTTAATGAAACACCCAAATTTTATTCTGTCTTGGAAGTAGTCATTTAATATACTAATGTATATCATTTCATTACTACAAAGCAATCCAGACCTTTAGAGACTACTGGTAGATAATCAGTGAGTATTAGACCAAGAGGAAGATAGCAAATGTTTGGTTTGTTTTTTCTGAATTAATTAATGAATCAGGTTAGATTCTGCATGGACAAAAAGTGGCCTTGACCAATAAAACCCATTTAATATCTCTGTTTCTTCAATGTGTTTCACCTATCTGTGATTGATTTATAAGTAGAGCTTGCAGAGAGCTGTTGCTAAGGGACAGAGCTTTTGTAGGTCGCCATTAAAGTAATAGTACTGAAGAAGGAAAGTAATTTACATATTTCAAGTGCTGCCTGCAAAAGATATTTAATCAAGCCCCAGTAAGTTACAAAAGGGAACAAACATAATCATCTATATGAGTAACAACCAAATGCCAAAGAGAAAAAAAGGAGCACAGGTCAGACTAGATGCTAGCTACTCTTCTGTACCCTGGTAGACAACCTGATTGTTACTTTTATTTCATCAAGTTCCTCCCACTTTATACCTAATAACCAAGATCAAAACAGTCAGAATTAATTTGACCTAGGATATACATTCACCTGCTTTTATTTAACAGAAAAAACTTTTATGTTAACCAAACTGCCCAATCTCCAGGGTAAAAGCCATAGGAGTGAAAAAAATTCTGTTAAGATCATCTTTTCTAGTTCCTCAACTAGTCAAATGCGTTCTGAGCTGTTACTCAGGGGAGGAGTCTGCCCTACTGAGAAGAACCCAGAAGAACCAGCTGTTCAGGCTCTTTAATTCCTCTTCCCCCTCCCCCCCCCCCCCCCCCTTTTTTTTTTTTTTTTTTTTTTAACCTCATCAGCTTTTTTTGAAAAGAAAAAAAATTTGAGCGCTTTTTGAGTTGAAACACCCGCCCACATTTTAACGGCAGAGATTTAAGGAGGCGCGGCGGAGTTGCGGCGCGGCCGGGCAGGAAGGCCTGCAGCGGCCCCGGCCCGCGGCTNTTTTATTCTCCCCCTCTCTTTTAAACTGTTCCATGCATGCAAATGCATCAAAACCTGCCTTTTGGATAGCTTTCTGGTGTATCACATTCAAAATTCTGTGGAGAGATGACTGAAAACTTCTCAAATTCTCTTCCCTCTGTTTCTAAAAGTGTTTTTTTGCAGGAATTAAATTTCCTTCCTTACTCCCTCCATTTTTCCTTTCCCTTTCCCTTTCCCTTTCCCTCCCCTCCCCTTGCTTCCACCTTTTATAAGTCTCTTTTTAGCTTTGAATTTTTCTCAGCAGCTCCTTTTCCATCCAAGAAGGTCTCCTGGCCCTCCTGCTGCACTTTCTTCTAGTTGGGATGCAACACTCCTGAGCTTGTAGCAGGTGATCCTTGAATATCATCCAACAGTCTTGGGCCTCCCTGCCCTTTAGGGGCCTTTCTCCCTTCCTTTCCTTCCAGCACATATTTCATTGATGAGACTGCCACCAGTGTTGCTCAGAATTTATGTCTTTTGCCAGAATTAGCACTGCATTGAAAACAACCTGTTCTGTTTGGCAAGATGACCATCAAATTGATGTGAAAATGCTCTCCCTTGATGGGATGAATGGATATGACTCCATATATCATGCTCTATTTTCTTCAGTGGTTAGAATGAATATGTGACCAACATTTGTTATGATTCTTCCTCTCTTTATTGCAGTACATAATCAGGTCAGATTAGATTAAGCCAGCTCTGGGAAACCATATTTTCAGCTAACAGTTGGACAAAGCAATGTTAGTGACTCTAGGCAGCTCAGTGTGGCATTTAAACCCCAGAAGAATAGAAAAACTATTGGCAAAGGCTATGATGAAGTCTGCATTGTATTTATAAAACATAACAAAATCCATCTCAACAAACGTTTTGTAGAGAGCAAGTGAAATTTATCATGGATTATTTGTTGTGTGATACTGCAAGAATAAGTAAAGGCCTCAGGTGGTTTGAGGATCCTAATTTCTTAGGCTGCCTTGCTATGCCCATGCACTGGCAATTTCCTTCAAGCTCAGTCTGAAATATAAAGCAAAAAGAAAATAGAAACAAGGAAAGTGATATCTAACAAAACCTACAAACAAGACCTTTGGCAGAGCTAAAAACTGAACCTAAACTTCCTACATCTTAGTTCAGTGCCTTAACTATCATCTCCAGAAGAATGAATATGCACAACTAATTACTGTTAATTCACTTATGACATGCTGTCTGAAATATAAGCAGTCTGAAATATAAAGCAAAAAGAAAATAGAAACAAGGAAAGTGATATCTAACAAAACCTACAAACAAGACCTTTGGCAGAGCTAAAAACTGAACCTAAACTTCCTACATCTTAGTTCAGTGCCTTAACTATCATCTCCAGAAGAATGAATATGCACAACTAATTACTGTTAATTCACTTATGACATGCTGTCTGGCTGTACCATACCGATACGATANTGGCAGAGCTAAAAACTGAACCTAAACTTCCTACATCTTAGTTCAGTGCCTTAACTATCATCTCCAGAAGAATGAATATGCACAACTAATTACTGTTAATTCACTTATGACATGCTGTCTGAAATATAAGCAGTCTGAAATATAAAGCAAAAAGAAAATAGAAACAAGGAAAGTGATATCTAACAAAACCTACAAACAAGACCTTTGGCAGAGCTAAAAACTGAACCTAAACTTCCTACATCTTAGTTCAGTGCCTTAACTATCATCTCCAGAAGAATGAATATGCACAACTAATTACTGTTAATTCACTTATGACATGCTGTCTGGCTGTACCATACCGATATACTCTGTTGGATTCTGCACTGAAACATAAACAAGGGCTGTTTGTTCTGCTTATGAAGAAAGGAGAAAAAAAGGTAATACTGAAAATAAAACATCTTTACCTTCTCAGGGGCTTTTTTATCAGAAACTTTCCTAAATTATAAGTTTAAAGACATTGCTCAGGGTTTTTCAGACAATCACCTTTATATCAGCTTTTTGTGTTAAAGTAATTTACAGAAAGTGAAAGAAGCACAAAAAATGAAGTAATGTGTTTGGGAAAAGGTTATACAGATCAGTGAAAGACTTAATGCTACTTTTCAGAAAGAGCTGAATATAATTCTAAATTTCTCTGTAAAGACATAGTAAACATGATATCATACATTGTGCATGATTGCTGCCACTTGCCATCAGTAACTTTTAATGTCTAATGCAAATCTTTTCATATCACTTTTAGAACTGATTTACTGGAAAAATGGTCTCGTACAACCCCATATTGTCAATTTATGGATCAGTGGATTTAGATCATTATAGTCTTAGTAGAGGGAAGCAGTTGGCTCTTTCTAAGAATTACACTATGGGAAAAAGGAAGATAGAAACTTTCTCCTACTGCAAAGTAGGCACCAAGTTATTAATCTGAATCAATATCAGCACTTTTGGATTTTATAGATCCCACTATTCTTATTCCTGAAGAACACTGAATTACAAGAACAATATTTCATGTTTCACAGGCATGTTTCACCTACCTTCCTTTCCCTACTGCCTGAAGTCTCAATGCCTCTTACAACCAAAGCACATAAAGCAGTGCCCAGTGAGGACAGCAGGAAGACATCAGTGTTGATTTCTATGACCAAGTCATTCCAGCAACAGCCAGAAGGCATCTGCCAGGAGAAAGCTTTTGTAGAGATGCACGAAATGTAGGTGAAGGAGTTGGGGGGAGAAGAGTGAAAGCTCAAAAGTCACCACTGAAGTTGTCAGAGGGCATCCTGTGGGTGCACAATAGCTTAAAAGCATAGGACAAGTAAATCATAGGCTTTGCGGCCCTGGTTTCTATTTCCTCCATTTCCACCACACTGTTAGGGTGCCCTACAGCCAGCCTTGCTCCATGAGGCACTCAGGACATGGAGAAGCATGAGGCTCTGAAAATAGATGCTCAGAGTAAGATGTTTTACCAGCTGCTCTGTTACCTTGTCACAGGAAATGACACTCTCCCTAGCCTTGTTCATGAGGCTGCTAAAATGTACATCCCTGGCCAGCTGAGTAAGGAAATGCCTGCTATTTAAAATAATAAACCAAGCTGATTCATAAATAAGGATTAATACAAAGGAATTACACAAGCATATAGGGATAAAATAAGAAAACTTTAACACCATATGAGTTCCAAATAACAAGGGACATAACAAGCAACAAAAGTTTTAGTGAATACATTAGAAATAAGAGGAGAAATGAGAAAAGAGATTGAACAAGAAGTTCTACGAAGAAAACAGGTTTGTTTTCATCAGAGAAAGTAGAATTGTTTCTTTTCATCTTAATGGAAAATGTAGATTGTGCTGGATACTTTAACAAATTAATTTTAACAAGGTGTTTGGAATGCAGGCTGGAGTAGAGAATAGAATAGTTCAAGCAATATTTATGTAATGTGGGTACATTCATGTACTTAGGGTTTTATGAAATTCACCCCACGAAATGAGATGAAGTAGTCGTGGAATGATTAGTGATTATTTCCGGGAATCTGCAGAAAGGAGAGATCCTAGAAAACTAGAGAAAAACAAACCTTTTTTATTTTTTTTTTTTAACTGGAGCTGAAGAATATAGCTCAAGGAGTCCTGCTTCATTTCCTTGAAATGATATGGAACAAATTACTGAAATAATTTGAAATATCTACAATGTGTAAAGGTTATAAAAACAGCCAACAAAGAATTCTCAAGAACAGATCAGATCAAATTCATCTGATTACCTTCTTTGAGAAGGGTGGCAACCTAGCATAGAAAGGAAAAGCAGCAGATATAGATGTAAATTAACTTTTATAAAGTTCTTAGACATTTTTTCAACATTAGAATCTCCTAAGTTGAGGAAATGTGGCATGCATGTAGCTTCAGGTAGCTGTATGACTATTGGAAAGTTTGATTATCAGCAGATCCACATCAAACATGAAGGACATCCTGAGTAAATTCCCTTAAAATCTTGTGTTTTGTCAAATTCTTCTTGGTATCTTCATGAAAAATATGCAGAATAGAATGGAGATTATACCTTTTAATTTATGGCTTGTGCAAAGCTGAAAGGAGTTTTAAATATTTTATAAAAAATGTGAAGAATTCTACCAGCAGTCTGGAGAGTTGGACAGAAACCCCAAAAGGGTTTAAGCATTTATGAACTAAAGCTCTCTACCTAAGAAAAAGAAAGCAAACTGAAATTTGAAATAGGATATTTTTCCATAAAAGAAAAAAAAAAAACAAAAACCACAACAACCAACCAACCAACAATACAGTGGAAAATGATATACTGGGAAAGTAGTTTTATTTTAGATTTGTGAAGCAGAGGTTTGCACACAGAAAGTCTGGTTGCATTCCTCACTTAACTCCAGAGAAACCATGGGAAGTTATATTGTCTCTGTTTTGGGAACCACATTTTTAAGTTGAAGACAAAGTAAAAAGAATACAGTAGTGTGGATGCTGAAAGATTTAGAAAGCATAATGTATGAGGGAACTGTCTTGCTGAGAGGTGGTTGAGAGTGACACGATTATATATAGTTTCAATATTGATGATCCAATTGTTTCCCAAGGTCAGAAGAAATCAATTTGGTTTTCAGCATAAACAATTTTGGGTGAAAAGGCTTAGAAAACTTGGTTAGGATAATGGAGCACAAGATTGAATCACCCAAGAATACTGAGAAACTGCTTTCACTAGAAATTTCTAAGATCAGGCTACAGTAAGATCTGTGAGAGATGGCCAAGGCCTATATGATCTTGTTTTGGTGAGGGAGAGTACTTAAGATGATCTTCAGCGTACTCTTTGAGTCTAACAAGAGCATAACAATGTCTGAAAAGAAGCTAGAGAGGATTCATTGCTACTCATCTGGCAGAACCAATGCTGCAGGAGAGGAAAAAAAGTTTTATCTGAGGACCAATTTATGAAACTTTAAGATGTATACTTACATTGTTTTATGAAGGAGCAAAATGATCTGTATTTAATGTAAAATATGGCAGCATTCAGAACTTACTTGTTCTTGCAACTTCCTGTCATGCAATTATTTTTTAATCTTTAAAAACTTACAAATAGAAGATATTATACTTTTATCTTGATTATTTAAAAGCAAGAGTATTTAGGGTTCTCCATTAAAAAGCTCTGAAAGCAATTCATTTTAGCCTTTTATTAAAATCTTCTAAATGAAATTATGATTTGGCAATTTTCTGGAAGTTGAAATAACTGAATTAATTTCAAGGAGTGAGAATTCAGGTTCAGAGGGACTGGGTGACTGAGAAGGGGGAAGACAATTTACCCCTGAAATCATAAGCTAGTGTTTTGTCTGGCTGCAAATAAAAAGCAGTAATGAGCTGAATGTATTAATTTATGTGATTAAATAATCTTTTGCTGTCAAGTTATATGCTTTGTGAAAGTCTGAACATGGATTGTCAAATTGTCCAGCCAGGAATTAAAAAAGCTTTTTTTATGGTGGGCTAATGATGGGCTGTCAATTTAATTACATAGCAAGAAAATCTGAAGTGGAAACGGGCAAGCAAATCTGTTTCTCCATACTGAAGTTTTCTGCTTTGAATTAAATCTGAAGACACAGAGTATGCACACAGATCAGGTGCCTCACTCCACATGCTCTAAATTTTGTTAAAATTTGGTCTTAAACTAAATTGAATAGAGCTTTACTTCCTCAGCTGTCACTTCAATCTGTAAATATTTGGACTGAAGTTGGCCATTTTGATTCTTTCTGAAAACCAGTGGGCTTTATTTCTTTTAATTTTTATTTTCTGCTTTGGTTATGTTAATTTTAAGTCAGTTGGTTAACATCACATCATTCCATCTGTATTGCATCTATTTTTTAAACTAGGGTCCTGGACCAGACTCTCAGTGGCTGGAATCTTGCATGTTTCTCTAGGACATCTGAGGAGTAAGAGGCATCTTCCACTGATCCTCAGGATAGCTCAGGAGCAAGTAACACAAGAGATAAGGAAGACCTATGGTGATCAGCACCAACTAGGAAAGCTTGGCCTTAAACTGTGGAGTGGAAGAAAGACAACCTCCAGCCTTGGATTCCCAAGCAAATGTGGAACAATGATAATGTGGCCTGGGGAAAAGTAGTAAATCACTTCATACAGGCCATTTAAAATAGTTACAGATATTTCTCTCAGAGAATAGAAATAAACCATCTCTTCTGTCCTAACACAATTATGAATCACAAATCAAGTAGATACTAGGTGGAATCTATAGAGTTTTCTTTCTGAATACAAAGGCATCTGAGGAAAAGAAAAGGAGAAAGTGAAGAAAATTAATTTTGCTTTTCAATAAAGTCACCTGGTGTGTTTGCCAGTCACAGAGGAAATACATGTTGGTTGCTACTTCTCACTTACAAACTATTCAGGCATTCTCTTAAACTTCCCAAGGCAAACAGTGATGTCCTTATCCTTATCCCACCTTCAGTTCATAAACATCCCATATTGGCATACCAGTTAATTGCTTTGTGAAGTACATTCAAAACTGGAATTGTGTTCTGACTTGCATGTGACTGAATCTCCATGTTAAAATTCGCTGTGCACATGAAGTTCAACTTTGCTTATTCCCTAAAGTATCTCAGTGTCTTAACAGCCCATTGCCTAGATAGAGATCATGGCGGTCCCATCCAAGCATACAACGGAGCTGTTCCTCTCCCTGTCCCAATTTGCTTTAGCTAAGCTGCTAGTTTTCCTTTCAGTATTCTGTTCTTTCTTCACAAAGAGCAAGGAGCTGAAAATATTTCAATCATTTAGCTCAAACATCCTTAGACACAAGCACATTGCACTGTGTTTAAAATACGCACAGAGCTTTTTGTATGAAGTTCTTCCTTCACACTGCAGTTTGTGCAAGGAACACAAAACCAGACTGAACATTAAGCCTTCCTCCAAAACACAATTGTTTTTGGTCACAAGGGACAATACAGAGACTAAAGTCCATTTCTGTTCAAAACAGGCACATCTCCATATGCCTTGTTAGCACTGAGAATTTCCAGATGGCACTACCGATGTATAGTCTGGCTAGGTAAGCTAGCTGGCATAGTCTGCCTAGGAATCCACAGCACAAGCTGAAGAAAATGTCTATTAGCACCCACAGTACAGCTCAGAAAAATGCTTGGAGCATCAGTAAAAAAGATCAGTTCTGCATTGTGTTGTTTTGTTTGAGATTTGTGATTTTGGCATAGAGCTTCAGATCATACCTAGGCACCCCAATATGTTGTCAGAATCCTAACCCTTTGTGTTATCAAAATACAAAAGCCTTCTTTAAATCGATCTGGTTAGCATGCCCGGTGCTGTGTGATCTGAAAAGCCAGAAACTCTGTTTAAATGTTTTAATTAGATTGCTTCTTCAAATAAAATAGCCATCGAGAAGATATGCATTGCTGACTGAAAAGGCAAATTTTATAAAGAATGCCATCAGAGAATTCCATGCTGTCTACTTTCTTTGGACTTCTTAATGAGATGTGTTAGATTAATATTTGTACTGTCTTTGTCATCGTACTGTTCTTATTGGCTGTATTTGTAGTGTAGACATTATTAGCATTAGGAAAAAGTTGCATTCTTCCTTTAGAAACAGAAGGAGAAATTTGCTTCCTAGAACTTCTGGAAGTTATCTATATAATTTGTTTCCATATTATTTGTTCAAAAAGTTGATATGAGGAAATAGTTTTTGAAAACTAAATCAAAATTACACACATTTCACAGTTGGTTTTAGTGATCCACTACACCTGCCTAAATCTGTCCTTTGAACATATAGTCCTTTTCAAAGACTGAAAGTTTTAAGTATTTTATACTTTAATAGTACCTCAGACCTTATTATTAGGTACAGCCTGAAGAGGGATATACCACATACACAGGAGAGAATATTTTCCAGTTGAATGGAAGGAACAAACAACTTTACCAAGTCCCTGTTAGCAAACGGAGAAGAAATGTCACTGGAAAGGTTACAGAGACAGTCAGCAGTAGTTACTGGGTAAGACTTGGGAAAATATATCCATGCTTTAAGTAGTATTTCAGGCACTGAAAAGATCTGTGCACAAAGATGCTCAATTTAAAAGAATTTTTAAGAGCAATTGAAAGGTTGCATCCTTTAATGTAGTCATTCATTGATGAACAGGATGAAGGCAGACTTAAAATTGAAAAGGGGGTTAGGATATTTTTCTGCAATTGGGATATGTGTTCCTAATGGGGAAGAATTAAGTTAGAATCCAAGGAGTTTGTTATCTGCTATATGCATTGCCTACCTTGGTACTGGTGATAGACAGGGAACTCTGCAACAATAGCCCAGTGAAAAAGGGAGTATCTTGGATGGCAAAGGCCTCATACCACACTCCTCCATTTCCCCTGGAAAGAAGGAATATTTGATAACTAGACATCACACTCACCTTTGGCTTGAGGAAATGTTAACGCCATACATCTCCACAAAAATCTGTGGAGTGGAGCCTGTGCAGTAGAAGAAGCACCAAAACATTTGGCTTTTCTTATCCAAGCAAGTGCTACATTCAGTACCTACAAAATCTATGCAACTCCCATTTGATTCCTGCATCATTTTTAACCAATGGGATTACTTTGTCTGCCCTATTAGGCAAGAACATCAAACATTTACACGAACCTCATTTCTGAAGACCCTAACATTCAGTCTGCATCCTGATATGGGAAGTGACAGTCCAGGCTCTAGCAAATACTGGACAAAGTTATTGGGTAGATCTCAAGCTTTGAAATAATATTCAAGAGACAAAAATACTATTTTAAAGATTAATTCTTGCTGAAAACACTCTGCAGATTGTCAAAAATAGCTCTCTTACTTGAGAAATGAAATGAACAGCTTCATGAAAATTAACAGCCTTTACCTGTCTTTCATAGAGGGAAATCCTAGGTGTGTGGTTAAGTCACAGTAGTTCTCTCTTCTGGTGAGAGCAAGCTGAGTTTTGTTCCTTTTCCAAGCCTGGACTGGCTTATAGTTTGTGGAGCCTTTACTGGCTACCTCCAGAGTCATGTATTGCTGTTATTTACATCAAATATTGGTATGAAGAATGGTTTCAGTAAAGCAGTGGCTTCTGTTCCTTGACTCAACCTCATAACAGAATGAATCAGAAGACAGGAAACATTTCCTCACACTGGAAAAGAAGATAAAACAACTCACTGTAGGGTTTTTTCCCCTAGTTTGTTCTCTTTGGGTGAAATCAAGTTGACTTAAGTTGGAAGAGTTGCCCTCAGCAAAGAATATTCCTGCTAGACTTCTTAACGAAAAAAGCAAGTAACTGAGCAGCCTGTATGAAATGTGTTCCCAGTTTTGTACTGGTTCCATTGTGTGCCTTTATCCAAGTAAATTACCCTCTAGTTTTAAGTTCTTTGGAATCTCTTTTTAACTGGAAAGAAAGAGTTTTTCAAGAAGACAGTAAGTATGAGCAAGTCATTTTAATTAATTGCATTTCTTGACCTGAGAGAGTAATTCTCAGTAAGTATAGCCTGTAATTTATAAGAACAGCTCTGAGTGTAGTTGCTTTAGTGACCAATAACAAAACCTCCCTGTCTGATATATTTTCCAAGTTCAAATTCCAAAAATATGCTGGAAACAATAACAATCCTTATTATATTGTCTCTGTGAGTCACAAATTGGATTTTATCTGCAAAATGTAATTTTTCCAGTAACTTCAGGATAGATACATAGATATCAATGCATTTGAATAAACAGTTTTCCCAGTCACAATATTTCAGTCATTTGGCTGTGAGAAGTTGCATTTTCAGGATATCTGTGTTGCCACATATAAATACAGTAGAGATGTATTTAAATATTAAAATGCTAGACACCTGCATGATTCCAAAGCCTGCTTTATCGACTAGTCAGATTTGCAATAAGCCCTAGAAATATCAGAGAATCCCTGCAGCTAATATATATCAAGCAAGTAAAATAATTAAAATACTTAAAACTTTTATTTAGATGAAAGCAAGGTCTTAGGAGACATTAGGCTGAAAGTGGTATTATAGTGGTCATAGAGTATATTTTCCTCCCAGTTTCGTGTCATTGGCAAACTTTCTGAGGATATGCTATGCACTATCATCCAAATCATTAATTAATACATGAAGCAGGGTGTATTTAGTGATAAGCAACAACAAAAAAAGTCTTTTCCTAATAACCTGTCCCTACACAAGCAAAGGGCTTGTATAACCAGGTTATAAAAGTACAACTGTAAGTCTGCTAGGAAAAATAGTGATAACTATTTTGAATTTCTTTTTAGGATTCATAAGATATAATGATGGAGTAGATAAGACAAGTTTTTTTTAATTAAACTCATGTCTCAGCCAATTAGAAGACTTGTTCAGGCTCACACAGAAGATTTGTTGTTGTACACAGCTGAAGTTTGCGAATCAAAGGTGTTTTGAAATAAATCTAATTATATAGCTCATTTTGATGAGTTCTTTTTGAAGGGAAATTGGTGTCTGTTGGGCTAGATGGCAGACATTTTGTCTTGAAATAGACCTTGTTTGTGAGTTTCATGAACAGTTTTTGCTTGCTGGACACGTAATGGTGAAAACTCTGATCCAATAAAAAGCATGGGTTTTTTTCCTATAAATTCCTAGCTCTAGCTTTTGTATAAGAAGGAAAAATCCAGATTGGAATAACGACTGGTAATTCAATAGCTATTCCTCTACTTTTTTTAGATCTGTTAATACAAGTTACGGTCTAGATCACAGTCTAGGACTCATCCATACTGGACTAAGCACAGCTAAGTGTCATGGAAAACATAGAATGTTTTGCTAATAACTGCTATGAGGATATGATTGACTGTATTTAAGTATTTCTTTTTTCTGGTTAAAAACTTCATTTACCATATTAACTTCAATGATATTAGAGTAGGTCTGTTTTCTTCTAGAACTGCAACTGCAAGCTCCAAACTAAGAATTGAATGTTGCTTTCTAAAGTAAAACTTAAAAGCTTATTTGCTTAATTTTCTTTAACCAGGAAAGAAGAAAATATGCCTAAAAATGCACATTTGTCTTTCAGATAACTTCATAAATATGTTCATATACCTTTTCATGTGTTAGACACAATCTCATTTGAAAATGTCTTTCTGAAATTCAGTGTTTCAGTTTAAGACTTAACAAAACCCAAGCAAACAAACAAACAAACAAACAAAAAAAAAAACCAAACCAGAAAACATTTTGACTAAAAGCCTGGAAATAACAAAAAGCATTGTCAAGGCAAAGTGTATTGTTTTTATTTTGTAAGTTTAGTTCCACGAGATCAAGCCTTTTACATTGTGTCAGAATTTTGTTTTGAAATCTTTTCAATGATATTCTTTTGACATCTTTTTGTAAGGAACCAGTTTCAAATTTTGAAAAATTTATATAAAAATCTGCTTTTTATACAGAAATTTTTTAAAAAATGATTCTAAATTGATCTGATCTCTTTTTTTGTCTTGTCAAACAAGAAGAGTTATGTAAACTAGTAACATTTGCAGTACAGCATTTATGTGACATTAACTGGGCCAACAACTCTAAGTTTAGAATGTTTAATCAAAGGGTCTGACTTTGTCAACATGAACTGCCAAACACGTAACTGCACTTTAACCGCAACAGTACAGAACAGGAAAGTCATGATATATGTCAAGGTATTGGTCAGGTTTTACACATAGATTTGTAAAAATAATATTTTATAGCCTTGATTAAGAAAGGGATTTTTCCTCCATTAAACTGATTAATTCACTCATTAATTTTCTTCTGCTGTTATTCTGACTTGATTAATGAAAATATTGATCTCTGAAGAGTCAATTATAAACAATATAAACCACATTAGAATGGAAAATCTTGTTTTTAGCAAAGACGTTCAGATATTAATCTTATTTAACTTTATTAGGAAAAAAATTTTAAGTGACCTTGAACAATTAACCCTCTTCATTGTAAAGTCATTTAGCATATGAATGTGGCTTGAGGCTGCAGACTTGGCAGCAAGCAATTTTAAGTTAGTTATTAAAGAAGGTAGTGGGCCAGAGTCTCAACTGATACAGTAAAAGTTTTGCACTAAAATACAAGAAGACATTCAAGGCTGGATACAATGCTATGCACTGTTACTGTTCATAAGCAGAAGTGCCTTCTTGCTCTCCGCAGGACAAGCAGAATAAGAAAATGGAAAGAACCTTAGCCAAAGAAAAATCTGGAGACAATCAAAAGAGTAAGTGATTACACAGAATGAGGATGAGAAATATGTAACTGACCACAAAATATAATTTTATAGTTAATCAATTATTTTATTTAAAAAAGGGCATAACCTGAATATATGTACAATTTAGAAATGAAATTTATGACCTGTAGTTGGATTAGACCAAACTAGCTGGGTCACTTAGAGAGATCTGTTAAAGGGCTTGGAATTATTGGCTCTTCCTTCTGTGATAAGGGAAAAAAAGACAAATATTCTTGACAAAAACCCTTCTTTTCAAGTTTCTACAGTACCCTTATTTTCCTCAGATGTGTTCTTAGGATCTTGCTTCTCTTGCTGCCCATCCCATTATGCTTCAACATGGGCAATTCTGATGTAGCTCTGTTCTTTGAACAATGTGAGAAATCAGATAAATGGAAATCAGCGTGCTTCACAGTTTGATCAATGTCATACAATTTGCAGTTGTAAATTTCATGACATTTAAAAGTATTTTTGTAGTGTTTTATCATAGCATTATATGAAAGAGTTTTTAAAAAATACTGCTGAAGCATGTCTACCTGATAAAAAGTTCAGCATTACATTAAAAAATACACAGTTTTTTTGGACATAATGTACAGCATGACCTAGAAGACTTAATTGGCAAAGGAAATAGGAGATAAATCTGGAACTGCAGACAGGAAATATAAAGTATCTCTAAAGTTATGGCAGTAATGGCCATGGAAGCAAGCTATCTTCTCCTATTAAATAAAAGAGTTGAGAAACTCACCAGATCTGCTCCATAATAAGCAGCCCCATCTTGTCCTACAAACCACCTCCTACTTAAAAGAACTGAGAGCCTGGGTATAAAGAGCAATGAATAAGGCTGTACAATTCACAGTTTCCCTTGGTAATACTGGAATAGTGATGGGTGCAAAGCCACAGTGCCAAACCTTGTACTTCACACCAACAGTGACTTACTAGTTAGCCTTTACAGCATCCCCAGGTTGCTCACATCACAGTTGGTTAGCTGTTTACCAATAGCAACTATATGTGATAAACTCTTGCTTGTGACCTACTTTTGATAAATGAAAATGGACTTAAATTAAATAAGTTATTTATTAAAATAGCCTTTAAATAGTATGCTGCCACTACAGCTCAGATAGCCTCTGTGCAGGCATCAATACAGATTAGGGTTTTTTATTCAAAACTTATATTGCTATAGCTAGTCATCCCTTTTCTGAGTGTCCTGGGTTCAGCAGTAGCAGTCAATCTTTCTCCTTCTTAGTAGCTGATGCAGTTTTCATATTTTGACTCTCCCTGGGAACATAGCTGATAATACCAGTGTTTTTAGCTGTCGCTAAGTAACGCTTATTCTGATGAAGGACTTTCTGAGTCTCATAATCTGCCAGGGAGGAGGGGAGGCCAGGGGGAAGCAGGGACAAGACACCTGACCCAAGCTGGCCAAAGAGGTATTCCATACCACAGCACGTCATGCCTGGGGAGGTAATGGGGAGTTACCCCAGAAGGACACTGACACTTCCCGGTTGGGCTCGTTTTCGGCTGGTGGTATCGTACTCTCTTGCCTTGTTATTTTCTTATTATTATTACTGGTGGTGGCGGTAGTGATTTGTGTTGTAGCTTGGTTACTGTTCTTATCTCAACTCTTGGGAATTGCATTCCTTTGATTCTCCTCCCCATCCCTCCCTGGAGTGGGGAGGAAGGAAAGGGGGGGGGGGGGGGGGGGGGGGGGGGGGGGAAAATCCCTACCCCGATCCTGGCGTTAGGCCTTGTGCTGGGAAACTCCTCTGGGAAAGCCGGACTTGGCAGCCGCTCCGCT
>NDXB01006997.1:59925-94734 GCA_002631895.1 Agapornis roseicollis
AAAAAAAAAAAAAAAAAACAACCAACTTGTGTTTTTTTTAATATCTAGTAACTTAGTCATGATTACCCCTTTCTAGAAATCTCTGTTTAATGTTAGACAACATCTGTTTCCTTCAAGCTATTTTTGATAACCCAAACACTTCTATTTATTTATTGGAATCATGTTGGAGCAGGATACTTCTTAAAGTGAAAGATGTGCCCTTGTCTATCTGCATTCTTCTAAGATTTTCTAAAAAGAATTTACATTTCACAAAATACTTTTAATAAAAACTCTTCACCAATATGGCTGAGCTCTGCCCACCTAGCAAATGATTCTTGGTAAGTTAGGTAACAGCAACGAGAAAGCTGGAATGGCAATGATCTCATTGCCAGATGTTTCCAAGTGAGTGATATTTTATTTTTAGGCAGAAAATATACTAAAAATACACACACTTGGATGGCTACCTTTCCAATGGCAGCAGTAGGATAGCTCATATGGGATTTGTTGAGAGCAAGAACTTCATAACAAAATCTTTAGGTACCAAAAACCAAAGGAGTATCACATTTTTAATGAATTTGTTGTGTGGGATATGCAAGATAGGCTTTAGGTGTTTTGTGCAGCTGTTGAGACTGCGTTGAGGCACAGTCTGTCAGAAGTGAACAGTTAGCTGAGACAGCAGAGTATCATTCTGTATCTGAAACAAGTATGATGAAGAAGATTTTTCTCCAGCAATTTCTCAACCTCATCTACTAAAGCAACTGAAAATCTCACTTGAATCAATACGGCATTACAGGCTGATAATATAAGCTGCATATATATTTTTTTTTAACTTCAAAATAAATATGTATCGAACAGCTGAACATCTGTTGGTATGGTCTTGTTACATATGCCTTATGTTTGGAAGTTAGTAGCAAGATGCAAAGCCTCTCTATTGCTTTTCCTCATTTCAGAAGATCAGGTTGACAGTACAAATGGGTGAAAGTAATTATTTACATGTTCTGATTCTACTGCATTTTTCAGTAAATCTAGCCATTAGAATATTGCCTGTGTCTCTGTATTCTGCAGAACTAAGCATTATATAAAGAGCTATTTTTACAAAGTTCAAGGGAGGAGTTACAAATTAAAATTCCTTTTGCTAAGGGTCATTAAATAATTACAAAGCCCCATTTTCAAAATTTGTACTAGTGGAAGGTCCATATGTAATTGGATTTTGGAGACCATTTGTTTGGTCTTATATATCATTCAGGCTGATCCAGTGAAAAAGCAACATGCTACATTTTTTCTCCCAGTTGATGGGTGTTTATACTAGTACTTGGAAAAAGACAAAACAAAAATAACTCAGTTTGCTAGTATTGTTTTTAATCATCTCAGTTTCTTAATTTGATTGGTTATGAATCTTTGCCATTGATAATTTAAGACCTAGTTTGTGGGTCCCAGCATCTTTAAGCTAAGAAAAGTTTTTGAAATAGAAGATTCTGGTTTTTGGAAGATCAGTTCAACCTATTTGCTTGCTTACACTTAGCAAGTTTTCTTATGAAAAGGTAGTTGCTGTGAATCTTGGAGATTGTTTATAAACCTGATTTCAATTACATATGCATAAAAAAAAAAAAGGCTTCAGAAAGAAGTTTATGTGGCCTTTCAATATATAAAGCTGTCTTCTGGAAAGATGGAGAGAGACCTTTTGTCAAGGCCTGTATGATAGGACAAGGGGCAATGGTTTTAAATGGGAAGAGAGTAAATTTTAATTGGACAAGAGGAAGAGTTTTTATAATGAGGACAATTGCTCTGAGAAGACGTGGCTGCCCCATCCCTGGGACAGGTTGGATGGGGCTTTGAGCAACCTCAAAGTGGAAGGTGTCCCTGCCCGCAGCAGGGGGGTTAGAAGAAGATGATGTTTAAGGTCCTTTCCAACCCAAACTATTCTAGGATTTTATGAGAAAAATACTCAGTTTGGAGTGTGGCTACTTTGCTTAGTTAAAAAGAAACTAAGTTTCAAGAGTTTCAAAAGCATTACGGGAGATTAAACCAGGAAGCTGGAGGGAAAATAACAAATTGGATGCAAGCATTAAATTTTAACAGTAATGTTTTGTAAGCTAATATAAAAATCACTCAGAAGATAAGAAATTTGATAAAGAATTCACAACACAGATAACAATATAATCTGGGAGAGACAGCATTTCTAGTCCATGATTTGCTATTTATAAGGAGAAAATATTATCAGCATGCAGTTCTTAGATTCCTAGTTAGAAACTAGTTTCCTTGTTACATGTAAAGGACTAAAATGTGTGTTTTCTTCAAACTGTGTGTACAGAGCAACATGTGGCTTGTCTTTTCCAAGAATAAACTCAGAAACTGGACTATGGTTTGGGGTTCCTGCAATTTTTCCATTTTTTTTTTTTTTTAATTATGTTAAGAGACTACCATGTTTTCATATCCTGTAGAAAACAGAATGTCTGTCTTGATGTGTGGTAGTGAGTGAGACTGAAAGGAGAGCAGATGTGCTATTGTGTCTGTAACCCAAATTCTCCAAAATGGACCCAGTCTTGCCTTGTAGGTGTGTACAACTTTTCCAGGGAGGACAGGAGTCCAAAGGATAAACAAGCTTCTTTCTTACAGGGCTTTTGGAGTGAAACGAAGCAACATTATCAAGGGAAAGCATTTTGTTATGTACGAGGCATTTCCTATCCCTAAAATAAATTGTATTATATTAGTTATAAGCAAACTGACATCTCAAAGGCTGTTTAGAGGAGTATTTTAGTCTCATATTATTGGCGGTTCTATTTCTTCCTATCAGAAACTGCAAGTTCACCAGTTCAGACATCTTTGCTATGCTTGATTCCTGTCCAGATATGCTTGCTTTTATTTTGAAAAAGACACAGAACCCCTCAGACCTTAACAAAGGCTTTAGCACCTATTTTCAGATGCACTGTCAATTAGCACCAAGGCAACAATATTGAAAGATTTTCAATATGGAATTTGGTATGGTAGATGCTTCTGGGGTACAAACTTAAGATGTTGTATAACAGATGCTAATGCTGAAAGGAAAATCAGATAGAATATGATTAGTGAAAGCTAAAAAGCAGAAAAATTGAAATTTATGTGAAACACTTCCCTCTTCAACAAGTGCAAAGGAAAAGAATCTTTGTGAAGAAATTTTAGATATTTTAACAGGAAATGCTTCACTTTCCAAAAGTTTGTGCTTTCAGTTTGCTTCAATATGTTGTGACCTACAGGGAGAAAACCATATGAAAGAATAATTTTATCATCAAAACAAGGTGGTATGAGTTGAATAATTATAATGTACCCAAACAACACATTTTTAAAGCTTCATTTTAATTACTGTTATAGGTGGAGCATGTTACATCTAGCACAGTCTTCTTCCTCTATTTTCTAGAGAAATTTAATTTAAAAAAATGATACACATACTTTAAACTTAGATCAAAACTGAAAAAGGAAAAGAGCACAGATGTTAATTTAATACCCTTTCTCCTAGAAACAGCTTGATGAATCCATTAGATTTTATAGCAAGTGTAACCCTATACCTAACATTTAACAAAATTTTTCCTATGTACATAATTCCTTTTCTACTTACCCATTAAATTCCCTTTTTCTTTTTCTTCTGTCCTTCCCTCATCTTTCCAAAATCAGCACACTCTTTCAGTTCTCCTGTCCTTTATAATTCTTGCATTTGATTTAACTGAATTTTCATTCTCTAATATGTTTGGTTACTATTACCTATCTTCTCCAGTGATTCCCTTCCTCTGCTTCAGTTCCACATATAAAGATAATTGAACTTGGCAAAGGAAAATTACATCAATGAAGGAGTGACAGGACATTATACGGATAATTCTGCTCACTGACTCTTTGCATTTGGAGAACTCAAGTTGGAAGAAATAATGGAAAATTTCATATACAATATACACATTAAAAAAATTGCATATTTGAAAGGTACAAATAGCATAACAAAGTAAATTCTGAGGGCATATCATAATTATAGGTTTATTAAGGTGACTTTCCTTTGGGCCTGAGGCCATTGATTCAAACTTTGCCATAGGAAAGAAGGCATGTTTCCACTGTTAGAACAGCTCTTGAAAATACTTTATTTTTGCTTTACCAAACACAGGGACAAGTCACAAGAGAGGCTTGTAAACTCTAAAAGAGGCTTCATGTTTTAAAATAATGCCAAAATCACCTCTAACTTGGACTGCCAAAGGAAGTAACAGGTCCCATTTATTTTACTGTGGTGAGATAGGTGGTAGGTAGTCCTGCAAAGGTGCAACAAGGCTGGTAGCTGAACCTGAATTTGGTTGTAATAGCCAGATAGTAAAGCAGTACTTCAAAGGAAATTTATTGTAGCAAAACTGAGTCATGGAGAAAAGGCAAGATGACAGGTTTTATTTGGTCAGATGTGTACCTGGAGTAGTTCAAGGAGCTGGAGATAAGATGATGAGACTATAACAGAGAAAATAACTCCATCCTTTACCTTAACAGAGTAAAAAGCAGTGGCTGCTAAAATGCAGAAATCCTATGGAAAAAGTACAGCAGATTATCAACACAACCAGTAAGGGCTGAAGATTCCTGTTTGAATAGGGGCATCTTATTTCTGGATGCTGCAGAGAGACTCTTCGTCAGGAACTACGGTGATAGGACAAGGGAGAATGGGTTTAAACTTGAACAGGGGAAGTTCAGGTTACACAAAAAAAAAGCAGCAGCTCTTTATCATGGGGGTGGTGAGGTAGTGGAACAGGCTGCCCAAAGAAGGGGTGAATGCTCCATCCCCAGAAGTGTTGAAGGCCAGGTTAGACAGAACCTTGAGAGACACAGTCTACACCATTCTGTTCACAAAAAAAAAAAGGACATTTTGTCTGTGGGGATTAAGTCAGCAGTGTATTTTGGTTTTGCAATGAGTCTGGATCTTAACTCTTGTTAAACATTGAGAACAAGACCATAAGAGAAAGTCCTATTTATTTGAGTTTATTACCTAAATATATGTGTGGATGAGACAATGACAAGACCATTATCTTTTTTTAGCTGATAAGACAAACCGATGAACGGGCTAGTGCACAATTAATAGGCAATCTGTGACAGGTCTTTGCAACAGATTCTTTTTCTTCTTGAGCATCAAGAGAGTGAGTTTGTAAAGAAACATCAGGCAAACACAGGGGCCCTGTGTAGAGGAACAACTTGGTGTAGAAAAAGAGAATTCATAGGCATAATACAGGCTAACACAGCATAATTAAACAGAAAATTTTTTACACATTTTCTTTTTTTGGAGCAACCCCAACATCAGATCTTGATCAAATACAGTGATTAACTACACTATATATTCACAGAATAGAGCTAGTGTGGGATGGTCTCAGACAAGAATATTGAATACATGTGCTTTTGACTGCAGAAAAGTGCAAAACCAATGAACAAGCAAGAGAACAAAAGGAAGAAATACAGAAAGTTCTGCAAAACAAGATCATGAAGGTGACTATGGTGGTCACTTTGAGACTTTTTATAAATGACAAGAAGACAAGGTTTATGCAGGAGCACATCATGTAGAAGAAAATGTATTGCATATCTTTGCAGGTTTGTTGAGAATTCAAGCTGGAATAGTATTATTCTTAGTATTTCAAATAACAAAGATATATGAAGTCTGAGGAAAAGAACAAAAGCTATTAACATGATGGCAGGAAGGATAACCAGGTAACTGCAACTTTTTTTTTTTTGCTAAGTGACAATCATGATGTATGAAGAAAGGCTAAGAAAGTTGGGGCTGTTCAGCCTGGAGAAAAGAAGGCTGCGTGGAGACCTCCATTGCAACCTTCCAGTATTGGAAGGGGGCCTACAAGGATGCTGGGGTGGACCCTTCATTATTGAGTGTAGTAATAGGGCAAGGGGAAACAAGTTAAAACTTAAACAGGGGAAGTTTGGGTATAAGGAAGAGGTTCTTTACCGTAAGGGCAGTGAGGTGCTGGAATGGGTTACCCAGGGAAGTTGTGAATGCTCCATCCCTGGTCAGGTTGGACATAGCCCTGGGTGACATGGTTTAGTGTGAGGTGTCCCTGCTTATGGCAGGGGGTTTGGAACTAGATGATCTTAAGGTCCTTTCCAACCCTATTTTATGATCTAAGATTATATGCCTATAACACTGCAATTGTTCAAAGACATTGTGAAGTCTGAAACTCTAAAAAACCATGGAGGAATGGCAGAAGATGGTACCAGTGATGTAAAAGAAAGTAATAAGAAAGTTATAGGGCATCTTTAGACTGAGTTTCCAACTGGAAAATGTTAGGCCAGGCAATGGATTCTCAGAGCAGAGGAAATATAAAACAAAAAAAGGAAATAGACTTAATGGAACAGATTCTGATTTTACAGGGGGGAACTCAATTTTCATGTGTTCTCTGGCTTCATTTTAATTCTGTTCAAACTTTCAGGAAAGGTAAACATTAATGAATACTAACCTACATTATATCTTAATATGTTTTCCTTCTTTCCTTCAAACAAGCTGCAGACTGATCTGTATTTACAGCTAGATTCTTAGTATTTCAAGGCTTTCCCAAGAATGCACACATAAGTTAAAGTTTCCTAATGTGTTTTTGCATACATTTTGCATACATCTGTACTTCATGCTTAACATTCTGTTTCTGCCTATTGTCTCTTGTCCTGTCACACTTTCAAAACCAATTCAAGTGATTCAAATTCCAGTTTGTTCAACACACTCCTGCATCTACAAGCAGATGTTTAGCAACATCTGTTTTGTGGTGAGAAAGCTTTCTGCGATTTCAGTCAGCTATGTGTACTGTGATTTTGTACATCCTCGGTTAGTGGCCAGTTTTCTGCCATATCTGTGATTACTTTTCTAACCTCTGATTGTGAAATCCCAGCAAACTCTCTCCAGTTATCTAAGATATCTGGTGATGCACAGTTAGCTTTCTCTCAAGAAAAATTTAAATTTTCTGTAGATTTACTATTCTCAAACAAAAGTTGCCAGTTCAATACGAATATCTCTGATCACAATCTCTTCGGGTCAGCCCTGCTTTTAGAATTCAAGTGCTCCTACAGTGTCTTACTCCAGACACTACATCTCTGCTTTATTCTCTCCACACTTGTACTGCTTCTGTTTCATTGGCTGAATGCTATCTGCTGCCAGAGTAGATTGACTCTTCTATACGACTGATTATGGAGGTGAAAAAACCTCTTTGCATTTTTATCAAATTAGTTATTTATGATACAATAAGCTTATTTTCACCTCAAAAAATGGAACACAAGCTCTTCACTCAGAGAAGCTCATCATGCCAGGTAGGTTGGCCATTCATGTCGGTTGTTAGCAGCATTTATGAAGGCTCTGCAAACCATTTTGTTGGCTTTGCTATTACTGCATATTGTTCCTTAGCTAGATGCAAAATGCTCAGATTTATGACACAGACTTTTTCAGTCCTACCATTTGTTGATGTTTTATTATACAGTACAATTTTGGCAAGAAGCCTGCAGTAGTTCAAGATGTCATAGGCTGCTGACAGATCTACAAATTCAGAATTATAGCAGACATGTTTATGCAATAGTTCCTGTTAAAGCCTGTTAGAGCCTTATAGTGCTAAGCATCTACCATAACAAAATCTGCTAACATAAAACTAAGATATTGCTTGTTCTTTATATGGAAAGTACATGCAGTTGATCTTATCATGAGCATACAAGGCAGTATATTTTAAATTATTGATATTGTGAATTGTAAAATTTTACGAATGAAGAAACAATTTTGCTTTGTAAGCTCTAAGCAAATATATTGTCCTTTTGTAGAATGAGAAAACATTGCCTTGTGATGCACTAAGTAGTTAGTGATTGTTTCCAAACAATATTCATAACATTCCTCTAAAGCCTTGACTCTCAGATCTCATCTTCCTTTTGGATGCTCTGAGTACCAAGACACTGGTAATTTATAAATAAATACAGCTTTTTTGAATGTGAAGTCAATAGAAGATTGCTCTCTAACTGCCATATTATGACAGTACAGAAAGGTAGATTTAATTCCTTAGTATAAAATAAATCTAGTACTGCTTGTAATTTCAGACACAGCCATAACAGAGTTTGAACTAGAGATATCTTTCAGAAGATTTGCTCACTGCCCTAGTTTTAACATTATATGTACTCTACTGTGCTAGACTGAGAAATTCAATGCCAACTAAGATATTTCTTTCCTTTTGTTACCTGTGGAATACAAACAACAGGGCTCACATGGAAAGTCTGAATGCCTGCTCTACAAGAAATAGCTGTTTTGGGCCAGCTGGCCACAGGATTGATTGGTAGGGCAAGAAAATGAGAAAACATGAAGTGAACCTCTTCATCCCCATGTTTCTGTTGTCCAGATCACTGAAGAGATTAACCTCTGCAGTGGCAAAAAAAGATCCAAAATGTAGTTTCATATATGTGAATATGCTCAATGTAACATGGAAGCATCAACCATAGAGTCTATGCTGCAGTTGTCTCTTGTAGCATATCTGTTGACCAGGAAGATTAACTCTGATTACATGAATGAAATCTTATGGACCAGGGCATAAGATTTCTGGAGTGAATTCCTTTAATTCCTGCCTTTTTAAACACAAGGAAACACTGCAGTGACTGTAAGCATGTTAATTCCACAGAGGAAACACCTGGATCTAGATAGTAAAGAACACTTGACTTAGTCCTTCAGTGAGTTTTGGAGAAAGAACATCCATATTCATTTTCTTCTTACTGACAAGTCAGCATGAGATACAGAGATGCTGCCTTAGGAACTAACGTAGCTTCCTTATTAATTCAGATACTGTCATCTTGGAGTACTGTGTACCGTTCTGGTGTCCTCAACATAAGAAGGACATGGAGCTGTTGGGGCAAGTCCAGATGGGGGCCACAAGGACAATAAAGGGGCTGGAGCACCTTCTACATGAAGAAAGGCTAAGAAAGTTAGTGCTGTTTAGCCTGGAGAAGAGAAGGCTGTGTGGAGACCTCATAGCAGTATTCCAGTATCTGAAGGGATCCTACAGGGATGTCAGAAAGGGACTCTTCATCAGGGATTGTGGTGATAGGACAAGGGCAAATGGGTTTAAAATTAAACAGGGGAAATTCAGGTTAGATATAAGGAAGAAGCTCTTCATGGTGAGGGTGGTGAGGTACTGGAACAGGTTGCTCAAGGAAGTTGTGAGTGTTCCATCCCTACCAGTGTTCAAGGCCAGGTTGGACAGAGCCTTGGGCAATATGGTCTAGGATGGGGCATCCATGTCCATGTCAGGGGGGCTGGAACTAGATGATCTTATGGTCTTTTCCATCCCTAACCATTCTGTGATTCTATCTGCAAAGCTATTCTCTTAGAATCATAGTTCCAACCCCCCTGCCATAAGCAGGGACACCTCACACTAAATCATGCCACCCAAGGCTTCATCCAACCTGGCCTTGAACACTGCTAGGGATGGAGAACTCATAACTTCCTTGGGCAACCCATTCCAGTGCCTCACCACCCTAACAGGAAAGAATTTCTTCCTTATATCCAATCTAAACCTCCCCTGTTGAAGTTTTAACCCGTTACCCCTTGCTCTGTCACTACAGTCCCTAGTCCCTCTTCACAGTTTACTTTCCAAAACACTGCTGAAAAAAGAAAATACTGAAGACCATATCAAAATGGGAATAGACAGTGAATAAAGAAGACTCCATGGAAGAACTTAGCTTTCACTTCACATAACTGAGAATATTTTTTTGTGCTGTAACAAATTAAAATGAAGAGCTGGGGCTTGCAATGGCAAAAATAAGCAACACATTTTCAAACCTTTGGTATGCAGTGTGAGAGAAAAAAATGAGATTTAGATTAAAACTTAAGTAAGTTTATAATTTATCAAAAATAAAACCTAACTAATGAGAGGCTACATAGCCTAGGTCAAAATCTATCTGACTGTAACTTTGCCTCAGTGAAGCATCATGACTGCCATGTCTATATTCGATGACTTTGGACAATTTAGGCATTCCATGTATGCTGACTTATATTCAGACCATGCAAATAATTGATTTTTATGCAAGAACAGAGATTTGTTCTTGTGAAACTTACTAGCAAAAAGGCTTTAAATTGGAAACATTCCCCACTATAATTTTAAACTAATAAGGAAGTAGCAAGACCCCAGTAATGCACACTGTTACAGAGAAATTACAAGTAGGTTATGTGTGAGGGTGAATTTCAATCAACAGTTTCATCAATGTGATGGATATTCTATTAACAGTCTCATTTTCATCTCACTAGTTTTCCAACAGAAGGAATTTACTGACCTTGCATGCACTTCATTTATATTTTCACCACCAAAGTACCAGCATGATTAAATTTTAAAATAGAAGGTGAACCAGGTAATTTCTATAAGCAAAGAAAACCTCTAAAAAGAAACCATTTGATCAAAACAAAAAGAAAGAAAGAGTATAAAGATTTCCTTCCTTCCTTCCTTGGAGTCATCTATTTATCTGTATATAATCCAGTCTGGGCCGTTCTAGTGTATCTGTAAACTTTTTCTAAACAGCTGAACAAATTTGTATTAGTGAACTCTAAACTGCAAGCTTATCATGAGAAAAAGTTTATTTTGGTTTATGGTAGAAGACTCACCAACAGCAAACATTCCTAGCGTGGAGAATAGAGTTTCGCATATGTGATTTTATGTGTTTGCAGGTGAACATAACAACTGAGACTACTGGTTAATCACATTTAATTTGCATGGTGATCATGTACAGCCTTCAACACTAATAACCTGTATGCATGTGCATACATATATTATAGGAAGACAACCCATGCATGTAAATGACAGCATCAGCCTGCTTAGGAAATGTATCAGTCATCTGCCACGGATTTTCTAGAAACCAGGTCTTTTATCAAATTATATGAACTCACAGATGGATAGAAGAAATTGCTTGCTAACTTTTGATGATGCCAGCTTGCTGTGTATATACAGTGCACACAGAAATATCTTGTTGATTAATCATGGCTACTTGAAGTGAGATTCTCTTTAGGTTTATGACTTATTTATAAAATCATGGCACTGTTCTTGTGATTCTTGGACGCACCTCAAAAAACCTGCCACCTGGCAGAACTTTTAATGGGGTGGCATGTTCCACGCTTTTATTATTTGTTTATTTTATTCTCTTCTACATGGAGCATAGATGAACTTTGTGGATGACTGCAAATACAGAATGAGCTATTGCATTTTCAAAGTGCTGCCTCTGCAGGATATTCAGGCAATCATCATTTAAGGATAAAGTGAGATTGAAAAATAATATTCAGGACATAAGGAATATGTCATTCCTAGCTAAGGTGATGGACTTTGTCAAACCCATGCTGAGTGATGCAGAATTATTAAGCTTTTGTGGCTCAAAACTTTCTCCTACATATAGTTTTTAGCTTTATAATGGAAGTCCTTAAAAGGGAAAAGCAAAGACTATTTTGTGTCAAACAATGTTTCAGTGCTTAGTCGGTACAGAAGACAGGAATCTCTCTGATCATCTCACATCATTACATGTATTTTTGCATAGTATTTTGTGTCTGGGAATGACCTTACCCTCTGACTTCCTTGCAAGTTTTACATATGGAAGAGAGTGTTTCTTTGAGTTTGTGCTGACTTATTTTTTGTTTTGTTCGGGAATACAGGAAACAGACTTTTGTGGATCCAGATGAAGGTCTGTAAGGCATAACTGCCTGCACAAGAACAGAATCTGCCTGCACAAGAACAGAATTTGCATGCACTTAGCAAACATCCAGGGTGTCTGATGCCCAGAGTCTTCTATGCCAGAGCAGAATTTTTTTAGAAAATCTTCTCTTTGAAAATAATATTAACTCATAAAATCACAGAATCACAGAATGGTTTGGGTTGGAAGGGACCTCAAAGATCATCCAGTTCCAACTCCCCTGCCATGGGCAGTAACACCTTCCACTAGACCAGGCTACTCCAAGCCCCACCCAACCTGGCCTTGAACACTGTCAGGGATGGGGCAGCCACAACTGCTCTGGGCAACCTGTGTCAGTGTCTCACCACCCTCATAGTGAAGTATTTATTCCTAATGTCTAATCCAAATCTACCCTCTCTCATCTTAAAGCCATTTCCTCTTCTCCTGTCACTAAAGCCCTTCTAGAAAGTCCCTCTCTAGACTTCTTGTAGACTTTAAAATTAATTAAATTGTTAGTAACAGCTTCTTCAGTCCCTTCAGAAAAAAAGGAAAGCTAAACAAATTTGTTTTCTCAGTAGCAAAATTACTGGCACATAGCTACTGTCAAAACAAAGCATGGTGTGAAGTTATGCATCTTGTCATAATCATCCACTGTGTAGCTCTAGTTTCATGTTTGGCTGGGCTAAGGTCAAAGGAAATGGTCGAACAAGGGGGAAGAAGGGGCATGATGAGCAGTAAAAATAGCTGCAAGACACATCAATGTCATTTCTGTCTGAAGAAAGGAAGCCTTGATCTGCAAACAAACACCTCTGAATGTTCACCTAACTTCATAGGATTCTGTGTGCCATTTTGGGTTTGCAAGAACACAGCAGGTTCCAATCTTTCTTCCTTATGTGTACTTCAACATTTCCACTTCTATTGGGAAAGGTGCTGTTCCACTGGAGTCAGAACAGCAATTTTACATAAAGTGGGGTTTTTCCCTTTTCAGCTGCATACTTTGGCCTGCTTCCTAGTGTGGCACAAAGCTGCCAATCAAAAGAGTATTGTTTCTAATAAGCACCTGGAGAGATCCTAAAAATGAAAATTACTGATAGTCCTTTTCAAAGCAGAACATGTTGGACAAAGAAACAATTATCCTTTTATTAATTGTATGTTATTGTGTTATTCCAGGTCTGGCCCAATCCAAATTCCCTTTTCAATAAGTTAACTTTTGTAGAATGAAACTGTTAAGACTCACACCACTGGATCCTCTGTTAGATGTTATTAAGTTATTCAATTAATATTAGCATGGACAGAGCTAAATTTCCTAGGTTATACATGTAGGTATTAAAAAGATCACTAGCAGGTGAAGTAATAACTCCTATGAAAAAGAGTTTTTTGTTTTGGAAATGTTTGCTCTTATGAGTATGACATAACAGATGAAAGTCAAACTTACAAAGAGATCAAATTTTCCATGTTGCCATTAGTATTCATTTTCCAGCTCTGATTCTTCCTGACTACGTTTTGGTGCTATTATTTAAGTCACTTTGATAGAGGGAGGTTATGTAAAGGTTTAAGTACTGTAAGAATTCCACATTTTAGCTCCTTTTCTCTGAACCCTTTTATCTACTTATAAGAGGAATATAAATTATGCTACTTTCTTCACACCTATGGCAGTGTTCTATCTATCTGGGATATCGTATCTACCAGGTTTGTCAAGTGTGTGCATATAACCTGGATACTTAAGTGCGACTCCAGTAGCACTATGTTTAGGCAACTGAATGCAGCTCTAGTATTATTCATGAGTGAAATGAGACTAACATTAATCAGAAAGCTAGATTCAGAAATGCCTGGAAAACAAGTGATGCCAAATCAAAACCATAGGGAAGATTTGACAGTTTCTTGATGATGAAGGATGTTTCATGCCACATCTGAACAAAAATTGTTTCCAAGTATTGAGAAAACAAAGACAGCTTTGTTTTAAGTACCCAGAGAAGAAAATTATAGTCTATATGTCACAGTAGAAAAAGAGGAGAGCATTGGGAAACTTGTGCTCATCACTTGAAAAATCCTGATTAAAGAAATGGAAAAAGGCAACAGCAGAACAGCAAGTGAACAACAGAGGAAAATTAGCTCATACTAAGAAGCAGTTGTAAACTTAATACAGTTGAAATCTGTTAGCTTTTCTAACAGTGTCCTCCAGCAATTCGTAAAGGTCACCAAGTCATTGTGCTCAATATTCTAAAAATCCCAATGCCTAAAAAATGCATGTTTTGTACTGCAAAATCTATCACACCATCAAGCTAATTAATAACCTAATTAATCACACACTGCTAAATGAGCTGAAGTCTCAAATAAAGTCATTATTTGCAGAAGAGCAAGCAGGTTTCAGGACTGGATGAAGCATAAGTGACGGAGCTGAAAACTGAAGTAGCAAGTGAAAAGCATATGAAATGGTAAACTCTCTATAATGACATTGGGTTTACACAGTGATGAATGTATATAGCCAAGGTATTGTCCTGCCTAGCTGAAATTGAACTGAAGCCTATGAACAAGTTCTGCTCTAGACAAAAGATATCTATTTAGATGTCTGAACATGTTTTGTGATAAATAGAATAGGACCTGGCTAGGTTTTTATCTCCTTTAATTTCTTTTCCAGCAGGAGCTGGCATTGTTTGCAGTTTGCCTCTTGCTCTCTTCACGCTGATTGCAGTCACATCTTTCCACAAAATGTCTCCAGGCAATCCTCTCCACAGACTTCTCATCCACTCAGCCAGCAACCTTACCAGCCATGACTTTAAATGGGGAGCTACGTTGACACTCTTCTACCCAGCTTTGCCAAGAAGAGACTTTAACTTTTGTGTGCATTCTTAAGAATGCACATCCAAGACAGAACTGTGCCATCTGTCTCATATAGTAGTGAGAGTGGGAAGGATAATGGCACCTTATTCATCAGCTTGGTCCCTTTTCTAGAAAATCAGCTTTTAAAGAATCTTTTCTCTCCTTCACAGAAAGGTGGTCTCACTATAATGCCTGTGCCACAGGCCTGAAGACAAGTGTCAGGAAATAGACTTTATATTTGACTGAATCTGAAAACTAGAAGATGCACGTATGATATCTAAACCACATTAAGCCACTTTATTTACAGTATGATTAAGATACTAAATGATTTTTCACTACTATTAGAATGTAGTCTACAAAGAAAGTAGAAAAAAGGGGTTTGTTTCAAGTTAAATAAATTAAAATTAAATACTCTATTTGTTAAGTGTAATTAGTACAGAGTGGAGTTTTATAAAATAGTGAATTATAATATAATTACAGATGCTAGCTGTCTCCTAACACAAAATTAAGTCAGATTTCCCATGCAGAAGAGCTTGTATTATGGTTGATGCATATTCATAAGCAGACACACTTTATGTCATCTTTCTGCTACAAACTAAAGAAAACTAATTGTGCATGTTCTTTACAATTACTTAAATTTGCCATGAACTCAAATCTATTTGTTGTATTTTTTTTTGACTAATATAACTATCTAGTGTTAAATTATGTGATTTAAAATAGACATCTCTCCATTCTTAAGTGATTTAAGGTTGCTATACTTTACAACCTAACCCAAGTTTAAAAGAATTAGCTTTATGAGGAGCATTGCAAGTGGAAATACATTAAAAAAATTACTGGACAAACACTTGGAAGATCCATTGCAGGGTGGACTAAATAGATAAGCTACATCAGAGTCAAGAAGTCCCTAGAGCTATTACTTAGCAGCTGGGAGGGTATTAGAGCCAAATATACTGTCCCTGCTCTCCAGGTATTGGCTATTGGCTGCTATTCCCTCTGTTTCTATCCCTGCTGTCTGTTGCTGACAAAAAACCATCCAACTCTAATTCTGCCTAAATTTCTTCTCCAAAAAGAGAGTAAAAGGATTAAAGGAAAGAAAAAACAAAAAAAAAAAAAAAAAACACAAAACCCAAAAAACAGGTTGGTTAGGAGATAACTGTTATAAAAGAGAGAAGAATAAAAGGCTAATGAATAATACCACCACCACCACCAGCAGTAATAAAGTAGGAACTGAGAACTAAAGAGCTCTGAAGGCATCCAAGTGTCCTTTGAATGCTGTCTGTTATTTGCTGTTCCCTGCCTGGTAACATGACAGATAAAAGAACAGAAATACAACCAATGGCTGCCATGACTTTTCCCAATATTCTTCAGCCAAGCTTCCTCCTTCTGGTGGTATTAAAGACTTACCTTGAGCAACCAAAGAGGAATTTGATAAAAACAGGTACCATGACCCAGAGAGACCTTGGATGGGAATGGTGCGAGTGAAAATGAAAAAAAAAACCAGGAGAACTGTGCAGCCAGAACCTCAGGAAAAGGATCTGTGGCAGGGGGTTGGGGGCTGAAAGAGAAGCAGTCTGGTATGCTCAGTGCCTGAGTATGCAAAGGTTTCCTTCTCATTACAAAAAAAAAGTCACAAGCCTTGTGAACCATGTTGTGCAAATACACATACCACTGTCCTGTGTTTGTCTTTATTAAGTTATTTGGCTCAGTGGCTCCTTGGTTCAAACCAGTGTGCCTACTCCTGTCAGCAGGAAATCTTTAGACTTGGATATATATAGATGTAAGGTCACATATGGGAGCGTAACCACAGATTTTTCTAACAGACTAACAGTTTCTAGAATGTTACACAATTTACATGAGCTGTTCAAGGGGTGGTGATGAAAATGAGCATAACTAATTCCCTCTTGTGTAATTGGGAGAGAATGGTACATCTAGGACCTACTTTGGTAAATATCCTTGGACTTTTTTGAGTACATACACATTCAATGTGCATGACTGATGTATGACAGACACATCTGCATTACAGTAGGAACAGAGAGAAACCTTGGTTGTACATTGCCTAGATTTGTAGGACCCCTTTCTTCATTCTCCTGACATACCTTGGCCAACCTTATTTCATTCTGTGGGTATTTGAGAGACTGAATGCCACTACAATAAATATTTGAAGACTCCTGATTTCATAGCAGAACAGATGAAGCAATAACAGGCACTGGGTTTATATCTGTTTGACTATCTAGACCAGAAATGCTTCTGCAGTCATCTAGTTAAAGAAGAAAAGCATTAGCAGAAGATTCATCTGCTAACCATAGTTATTCATAACCAAATCAGATCTGTCAAACTCTAGATCAGCTCTGGAAATGTTATTCTTTGAATAGTTTTATTTAAGACTACAGATAATCTCATTACACCACTAACTTTGTATGTGATCCATATTGCAGGCTGATTTAAGGGCTATGACAAGGAGAGGTGAATAGTGCACTGTTCAATGAATCTAAGCCTGAGTGCAGGTTCTCTGGCTAAGACACAGATGGAGATCTTTTTTGAATATAATTTATCTTTTCTTAATGAAATCATGAGGAGTAAAAAGTAGAAGCAAAATGAAGCCTCAGAGATGATACCCTAAAACCAAAAATAGTCTTAAACCCAGTAAAAGTATTAAAAGGGGTCTTCACAGATCTCACAGAGAAGGCTGTGAAAATATAGCCATGAAAAGAAGTAAAATTAAACACAAATAATTGAGCTTACTGAAATTAGCACCAGTAACATTGTCATCAGCTTTAAAATGGGATCTTCTTTTCTTACCTCAGTATTTCTATTATGTCAAGATGTAGTTGTTTCAGCATGGGCTTATGTTCCCATCTGTTCATCAGCAGCTCTGTCTTGGGGTAGATACTTCATGGCTACATCAAAATTATAGCTCAGGACTGTGTGGCTTGATACATACACATACACCATGAAGGCTTTTAGTTGGCACCTGGAACACACATAACACATAAGGTTATAAGAGCCCCAAGATCTCCCATGACATCCTCAAATCCTGCTCTAGAGAGCTAAGTGTTCTCATCAGCTGTGAGAACAAGCTTGTAAGACAACTTTAATTAAAAGTACAACAGAAATCTATTGTTTCAAATTAGACATTAAGTCCAAAATAATCCTGCTTTCTATTGATAAATATCATCAGCTATGGGAAAATTGCTTTAGACCAATGCTCATCTACAATTACCTCAGCGGACTACACTTCACTTGCTTGCTGGTATAGGTGCATTGCAGTCTGCTTTATGCTTAGAAAGCTGTAAATGGCTAAAGACCTTACTGCCCTTTGTCATTTGTATTACCACAAGTGTGGTGCCTGTGACTGAAAAATGAGTTGTGTTGCAAAACCGAAAGGAAAGTAAATATATTAGTAAGCATAAAAATAAATGTGATGTGTTGAGCATGTGTTTGTAGGAGAGTTGTGGGAGAAAGTTTTGTCTCCTAAGTTTGTTAGAGTTTTTTGAAGAAGTCTGAAAGTACACAGTATAAAAGTGGCCCATGGGAAAGAAGGTAGTCAAAACTCTGAAACAGTCTGGGGGATGTCCATGAAAGTGTTTTAGACAACCCAAACTACAGAGAGACAAGAGGGAGCTTTTTCTCACAGGTAGCATGAATTATCAACAGTTAAAAGTAGGAAGCAAAAGCCAGAAAGGATTGTTCAGTTCCCATAACAAAAAGGAATTACCATAGGGAGAATTGCTCTTATATTGCTGTTTTTCAGCATCCTCATGAAAAATCTGGAAAAGGGGAGATGCATAAAATAACAAGATTTGCTAATATAAAAATCTTACATATTCTCGAAACTAAATTGTCTGCCAAGAGTTGCAGAAGGCTTTTGTGCTATTGAGTGATTGGGACATAGAGCAGCTGATGAAATTTCAATTCAATAAATGCAAAGTCATGCACAAGGGGAAAACACAGGCCTAATTTTATACACAGACAGATGATTATAAGCTTGAAATGATATATTGCCAGTTAGGAGTCACTGCAGACAATTCTCTGAAAACAGAATAAACAGATACAGAAAAACTAGTGGAGCCTTTCTGCTGGATCTTAGGGGCTAGGGCCATAGAATCATAGAATAGTTAGGGTTGGAAAGGACCTTAAAATCATCTAGTTCCAATCCCCCTGCCATAAACAGGGACACCTCACACTAAACCATGTCACCCAAGGCTTTGTCCAACCTGACCTTGAGCACCACCAGGGATGGAGCATTCACAACTTCCTTGGGCAACCCATTCCAGTGCCTCACCACCCTAACAGGAAAGAATTTCTTCCTTATATCCAATCTAAACCTCCCCTGTTTAAATTTGAACCCATTACCCCTTGTCCTGTCACTACAGTCCCTAATGAGGAGTCCATCCCTAGCATCCCTATAGGCCCCCTTCAGTTACTGGAAGGCTGCTATGAGGTCTCCACGCAGCCTTCTCTTCCCCAGGATGAACAGCCCCAAAAAATTTTTCGAGGCGTGTGTGTGTGTGTGGCACGTGCCATACCACCCCTCTCTTNAAAATTTTTCGAGGCGTGTGTGTGTGTGTGGCACGTGCCATACCACCCCTCTCTTTGGGAAAGCCGCGCCTGAGCGAGGCCCCCGCCGCCCGGCCGCCTCCCCTGCAGCGGGAGAGAGAGAAACAAAATGTTGTGTCGAGGGCCATCCTTCAAGAATTCAGAAATCCTCCCACTAGCAGCCTGTGCTAGACAGAGGTTTAAAAATCCACTTGTAGATTCATTAATTGATGCTAAACCTGGGCACGAATCAACTTGAATCACAGAGAATTCCATGCTGGGACATATGGTAGGTCAAAAACTGATGGAAGCTTATTTGACTCTGTGCCTCTGAAAAGGGATGTCAGCCAAGGACATATGTTAAAGACTGTCCTACCAATTCTGTCACACAGAGGAGCACAAATCTAAATATATGACCATTAATACTTCACTTTAGGAAAATGGAGGGCAGTTTTTTTTACCAGCCATCCCCTTTAAGGGTTCATGCTACTCCTATATTACAAGCACAATGCACACAACTGCTTGCATTTTGATTGCTCTACTGCAGTGACTCCTTCTCCTATGTGCTAGATTCAGTATACGAGTGCCGTTGTGCATGTACTTTGCCCTTGCTTTCCCCCAGACATTAGGAAGCTTGACATGACTGGTAAACTGCCTCCATTATTCTTTAAATAAGTTGAAATGAATAGCAGGACTATACTGAGACTTCTTGAAACTCAGCTCTCATTTGCAGAGCTGTTTCACCTACTTCTTCCTGTCAGATGAATTTTTTGCGTTCAGGCGAGGATCTAGGTGTTAAATCATAATAGCAATAAGCACTTATTATTTATTTAATTTGATTACTAGTCTGTTCTTTCAAACAACTGCTCTTAGACCCCAAAGTGATATTATCTTGCTTTTAAAAACTACATTCTGGAACAGGACATTCAACATTTTTTCAGAATGAAAACTTTCTTTGTCTCTTTTGAAAAAGGTAATATAGACAAAATGTAAACAAATGAGAGTGCTCTGAAACTAGACTTCACTATAAGAATAAAACAGCTTAAAAAGAAAGTAATGATGCAAAATTTATTGTTAAATAATGCAAAATAAATGGTTCTTTAAGGAAAAGACACAGACATTCAATAGTCCAATGATGTGTAGGCTTATGCTTTATATTGAGATAAATTATGCAAAACTATTGCATAAGCTTTTCTATCATCTTCTATTACAACATTACAGAAGAGAGAACAAATGTACTCAGTTTTTGTCTGAGAGAACTCTGTGGCACTCTGTGCCAATTTGTGGCTCCACAGAAGTCTACGCTATCTCAGTATAGCAGGTTTCCTTGAAAAATAAATTAAAGGGGATGAGATGACAGGAAGAACTAGAGAGCAAGTTCTGTCCAGTAAGCACAATATTTTGCATATGGAAGAAAAAATAATAAAAAGAAATTACTCCATGAAAATCCCCTTAGATTTGGACACTACAAGATGCTACCAGAGGTGAGTATTTTTGAACTCATATAAATGTCATTTTGGCTAAAAAGAGACTAGCAAAATAGATAATTGGAACTGATCTCAAAATCTGATCTTCATGGTACAACAGGATACCATGGAAGAGCAGTCATTTCAGCATAAACCTAATCTACTCAATCACATCATGCACACAAGATAGGCTAATATGGCTAAGGACTTTATCTGAAGAGTGATCCCAGATGCATTTCTTTTAGCTAAATAGAAATAGAGATCCCAGTGGATCTCAGTGAATTACAAGTGGATATGTTGGGTGTTGCATAAAGGAATAAGTTAAGTACAGTCTGATTTTAAGAACATGTGGTTTTTAGGAAGATGGGACAGAATTTATGTTGTCCTAGGACTGCATTTGACAAAAATCATTCAGGATGCAGAAGAACAGAAAAGTACCAATACAGGGCTTCTCTATACTTGAATCTCTTGTGACTACTAAATTAAGAAGCATGTAATTCCTCACCATGAACCACTTGCTGAGCTGATGGATTTCAGTATTGATGCCTTCTTGGATATATCTGATAGAACTTAATGTGATTTTAAACAGTGCAGGTGATGCAGGCATTATTGCTATTGTGGTTGAGAAAGACTGTTGAATGTGAACTGAGCTAAAGCATTGGGTAAACTTTATGGGAAGTTTCATTCCAGTGAATGAGCAAACCATGTTCACAGAATGCTTGGGCAGAGTAGGGAAAGATCTGATGTGAGCCCAAGAAGTTACACAGAAAGTGTGACCCATATGTCACGTGCAAGGGCATAATAGTGCTCAGGCACTTCTCTGAGAGTCTAGCCACATTTCTAAGGCTGTATGCCTAACTGTGGTTGAATCAAGAATGTCAAAGTAGTATTCTTGGTTTCCTATTAGTACACCTTCTATCTCCCTGATGAAGCAAAACAGTCTGAGGCTAAATCAGGGGCTCTCTGGTTGTCATTTGTCACTTAAAAGTGGACTGTTAATTGGGCAACACAGGAGTTACTCCAGCTGAGGCTGCAGGAAGCTTGCATTTGTCACAAGTGAGGAGTAAGTAACTTAACTGGGACACTTTTCCTTCTCCTCAAAAAAGAAAAAAAAAATAACTTAGAAGATAAGTGTGATTTAAGACTCTAAGGAAAGAGAAGTGTTTAGGAGAACTTGGGAAAATGTCTTTGGAAGATGCAGAGGAAGGTAACTGTAAAAGGAAGAAAAGCTGAAAAAAAATTGAGTAGTACCAGCCTCAAACTTTGAAACGTGATCAGAACAAAGAGGCTGTGAATCTGTAAAAACTTTGAAATTAAAGGCATGGTGATGGCAACAGCCATCTTCACACTGCCAAGACTCCCAGCGTATCTAGCCAACAGATCAGTGAGCTCTTGGGACCAGGCAGTACATGCTGTTATTTTGCTGGGGACACAGCTGCATATATATCTAATAAGGCCAGTTTGTATGAGGGTGGGTCAGAGGTCGATCTGACTGCTTGGTTATGTTCTAGCATGGGTATCATTTCAGGAAAGGAGCCTGCAGCAGTGAAGAGAGAAGCAGGTACTCCTCTACAGAATTTTGGGGAGTGATATTGAACTGTGCTCAGCAGACAGGAAATCATCTGGAGATACATAGATGCCAAAATAACACCTGAGTGGGATCCATTAATGTAGGAAGTGAGCTTTCTGTGCAACTTGTCCATTGCTTTCCTTGTGACCAGCCACAAAAATCCACAGACAGCACTGTCTTGCTGCCTGTTTTCCTTGCCTTTGCTGATTGACCCCATGTTACAGCCTTCATTTAAACCAGGTCTTGAAGCTGTCCATTAGCTAAATGGGCAAGTGGGGAGGGTGGCAATGATATCAAAGTTGAGTGAGATTGAGGAATGTTGGAAAACTGGGTTTTGCTGGTGTTGGCCAATATTTCTAGAAAAGACTGATGAAGATTGGGCTCAAGCACTTTTAGGCACAAGTAACTACAGGCACAGATAGGTACCTCCATTATTAAACGAATTATTATTTATTTATTAAGTTTTTCTTACTATAAATCAGCAGTCAACCAGCAAGCCAAAAAACAGTCCAAATACCACTCAGAATAAGCTATAGGCTAAACCAGGCTATCCACTCCAAATATTACTAGAACTGTTAGGTCTTGCCTTTGCTTTCAGGCAGAAGAGAAAGCATACATACAAATTCTTGATAGCCTTTGACAGCCTGATGCTATCAAAACCAAGCAACACATGCAGCAATTGTACTGCAGTCAGAGTATTTAGGTCTATTGAAACGTGTTCAACCCAGAGGCAATCAGATGACAAAAGTTTCTTCTTATTGTGGACCACAAATTTTTATTGTCAGACTATAATGATCGCATCCTAATAACAGTATTTTACAAAAGGTTTTGTCACACTTCAATATTTATTGTCAAAATTTAGACAGGAATGAGAAGAGTCAGAATAATACTTTTAGTGTTGTAATACTCATTTTGCTGTTTAAGTTGCAGGTATTTGCAAACAATTATTTGAATAACACAAGCTGCTGAAGGTTATGAATTATGGCTAGGGAAAAAAATTTTGGCTACTCTAACCAGCTCTGGGGTCTCCAGAGAAGAGTACAAGAAAGACATAGACCTTTTATAGCTGGCCCAGAGGTATGCCACAAAAATGATCAGAGGGATGGAACACCTCTTCTGTGAAGAAAGGCTGAGAGAGTTCTGTTGTTTAGCCTGAAGAGGTCTTTGGGGACAACTTATTGTGGCCTTTCAATACTTAAAGGGGGCTTATAAGAAGGATGAACATAGGCTTTTTTCCAGGGCCTTTACTGGTATGAGAAAGTGTAAGAGTTTTAAAGTGAAACTAGATAGGTTTAGATCAGATGAAAGGGAAAATTCTTTACTATGAGGGTGGTGAGACACTGAGAAATAGGTTGTCCAGGGAAGTTATGGATGCACCTTCCATTCTATGATTCTGTCTCTGAGGGAGATGTGTGTATTTGAGAGAGACCCAGCAGATGGTAGTAAAATAGCAAGCTTTTTGAGTTCTTTCCTTCATTTTTGGGCAAAGAAAATGTGGATACATCTCAGCTGTCAACTGTGTCTTATAGGTTTACATGCAGTATATTTTCCAAGCATTTTTAATAATAAAGATATAATACACATATTTGAATCCAGTCCTCACCTTTCTGTCCTTAGCAGCTGCTGCTTTACCCCAGGAGGTCAAAGTTTTGTTACTACCAAATCACTGTATGATCAAAATTTTTCAACTTCTTTTCTGAAAATAAAACATGCTTATTAGAAACCATGCAAGACCTATTGAATGCTGCATCTCTCCCTGAAAGAAATTCATTAGGATGGGATCACACTGAAAAATGTGATAGAAATTTATACCTTACTGAATAATTACTGAACACTAATGGTGACTCTGAGTTCATTCTCTGCAATACCCATCTACAATACCTAAACCTACCACTCTAACATTAAAATAAAACCAAGTTAACCGGTTTCCAACTTCTCAAAGAAATAACATAAGAACTTTATAGTCTAAATAATAAAAAAGCATTTCAAGTGCTCTTTAAATGCATATAAAAACTTTTTTCTTTATGGATCTGATGCTAAATACACTGTGAAATTTATGTGGGAATAGATGAGAATTTTAGAACACTAAACAGAAGTCACAGTATATAACTACTTCAAATGAAGTATGAATATTGTATATGTATTTTTTTTTCTTGCTGTTGGACAAGATGGAAATTCATTGAGGTCAGTTTTGTATTAGAGTTCACAGACCTATTTTATCCAGATACAGTAGTTGCTCACAGGCCGTATAATAATTTGATAAGGAAAACTCCTCATTATACTCACACAGGCTTCTGATGAGTGATATCAATGTGAAGAACATTGCTTGCAGATCCTTCTTATCTGCTAGTGTGACCACATCTGGAGAGCTGGGACCACTGCTGGGCTCAGCACAAAAGGGTTGTGGTGTAGAGATTTGAGAACATCTTGCCAAGGACAAGTTGGTTTGGGAACTGGAGCCTCTGTCATACAAGGAGAGGCTGAGAGAGACTGGAGAATGCTCCAGGGGATCTTACCCATGTGTACAAATGCCTGGTTGTGGAGGAATAAAAACAACAGTGACAGACCCTTCTCAGTGGCACCCAGGAAAATAGGCAAAATCTGAAATACAGAAAACTGCATTTAAACATATGAAAACACATTTTTACCATAAAATTGGCCAAATACTGGGGTAGGATTTCCAAAGAGACTGTGGAGTCTCCATCTTTGGAGCTATTCAAAACCTGACTGCATATAGCCTGGAACAGTATGGTCTAAGTGACACTGCTTTGAGCAGGACAGTTGGACTAGACCTCTAAAAGTCCCTGGCAATCACAGTGATTCTGCAGCAATACAAGCAACTCAGATAGGATTTGAAACTCAGTTCACTTAAAAGTAGGATATCTCCCTTTCAATGAGTAAGTGTTCACTCTTATATTGAATTCAGGAATTGATGGGGTAGGAACTGTACTACCCATCAGAACTGTAGATCAGAACATGTTCAGATTCTGAATTTAGCTTGCATAGATTACTGCAGTGTGTGTATCCTCCCTGTGCAAACAGGGACTACATGCAGATAGAATCCTTTACCAACCAGGAATCCCTAAAGGGAATTAAATACAAATAACTGCTTTTATCTCAGACCACAGATTCTAGAATTTTTTATTTGTTTAAAAGATAGTGGATTTTCTGCAAATCACTGTGAAAAGGGAGGAAATGAAAAGGACATAAAGTTATGAAAAAAACTCCAAACCCCCAAATGACACCCAAGACACCCAAAATTCTGAAATTAGTCTGGCTGTGTTCCCCTGCCCATGGAAAGGAGTGTGACAATTTAATTTTCCTTTTATTTGTGAAACTCCTAAATGTGATGAAGAATACTTTTGAAACTACGAGTATTGTCTTTGCCTCCTCAAGGGGAAACAAGAAGCTGGTAGTGCTGAGTATAAGCCTCAGTTTCTAAAGCCTGTCAATATTTCCTGAAAGCATTTCTCTCAGCAATTTAGTTTTACAGCTATAAAGAGCTTTCTACCCTGACCACTCAGAAGCTGCTTTCAAGCTTCCCTGCCATACCCAAGGACACTAGTATGAAATAAAATCTTATCATTCTGTGGTCCACCATGACCATATGTTTCAATATGACAGGATAGTGTTGAAGGCAATTAATTGCTTCCAACACACTGTAATCATAGGTGTTTATGGGGTGCTGTTGTCTTGAGTACTACAATGCTGCTGTACTAACTGGATTAAAATACTGAATGATCTTTTCCTTTCATGTTTCATGGTGATGACATTTGAGCAGTGGTGACAGCCCTTCTGAAAAGTGGCTGATTACAACTAATAGTTAAATCGACTCACTAAAATCAGCCTTCTAATTATCAGCCTACAAACAGAAGAAATTTAAATACAGTTTTACACATTTATGTGCTAGAAAAAGTTAAGCCTAGACCTAATTCCACCAAGCACCAGTGGCACTCTCTTCCCACAATCATTCAACAAGCTTGGACTCTGCAGCAGCTTTTATCTCTGTATTCACCCAGACCAAATCCAGTTCTCTGATATTACTTAAAGTGGAAACTACTTTTGGTTTGTACCACTGAGCATAGGTGAGGTCCTGTAATTTTATCAGTAATACTGACACCAAACTATGATAAAGTTCCCATTTTATTTCTGTGATTGATTAATGGGAGTCAGTTTTAGAGCTGGTTCAATTAGCAGGTGTGATCTACTCTGAAACAAACCTGCCTTTTATTGCTATGTGCCCACTTTCAGTTCCTAATTCTGTGCAGACAAGGCTCAGCTTTGTTACTGCTTATGTCTTCATGCCTGGCTCTGAGTCTGGGCCTTGTCACTATATTAGTGCAAGTGCCTTTGCTAGCATGAACCATGGTCATCTGATGGTGTCACTGCGGTTCCTAGTACTGCTCAGAATCTCGTGAGATCAAATATGACAGCAGTGTGCAGCTGGATGACACAAGACAACAGTGAGAGGACAGTGTTCTCATTGACATTCTCAAACATAGTCTCAATTACATGGTTGACACTTCCAGATAGGGTTTCTTTTGAGTGCTCAGACATTTGAGAATGACCATTGCCATGGTGTAGAAGAGGCGAATATGAAGGTAAAGCCATAATAGTATATGTACACTGTAGTGCACTGCTCCATGGAAACTGACATTAGGTTTCCAAGGCAGCCAAATCAAAAAAAGAACAAGGCTAAAAAAGACTGAAGTACAAAGAACATCAACTAACACTTCGATGTCTTAAGGGCTAAATTTTTGAAAGTGCCTAAGCCCCACTGGTAGTCATTGGCAATTGTGCTCTTAAATCACTGAGGACCTTTTGAAAAGCCCAGCCAGGAGCACTGTTGCTTGATGTGTGTGATTATTCATTGTTGTACACAGCTGTTGTACAGCTGCAGTTTCATTCTATGCTATACTCTGCTCCAGGGCTGCTCTTCTCCACTCTCCCACAAGTGCCATGCTTCAGGGAACAATTATTCCTCTTCCTCTTTGTTGCCTGGGACTCCACGTAGCTGTATATGCACCCAACAGCCAAATATTTGCACAGCATTTCTAATAACCAGGAGCGTGAAGTCAAAGTAACTCCTGCCTGCTTCCACTGACAGTGACCAAAGAAGGTTTGGGCTGGTAGGAAGCACGAGGGATGGTCCATTCTCATCCCTCATGAAAGACAGGCGTTTCTGAGCAGCCAGAGTTGGCAAGAAAGAGGAGCAAGAACCATGCACTGCAGTAAGCATAGCTAATGTGGTCACTAACAAGAGCCCTGAGGAAATGAAGAAGCAGGACTTTTTTAAAAAAGAAACAATGCAAGAGTAGTTGGTTGTTACTTTGGAAACTGCTTTACTAAATTGAACTGACCCATCTCAAATACAGCATGACTTTTCAAGCTTTCCTCCTTCCCATTTACATTAACAGAAAACAAAGCACTCCAGGAATTTTTGCCTCAGTGCACAAGGGTACATGACATCTCAGTAGAAGCTGCAAGCAACCTATATACTCTGGCATTTCTTAGCAAAACAAATGGAAAATGCCAAAGCAATAAGAAGCCTTCTTGGAGAAAGTACAAAGAATGATGCAGGTTTAACATGCAGTTAAATCATGGTTTTTGTAATAAAAACATGTACTTGGTGAGATCAATTATTAACCTCTAAAACTAGCAAACAACCCCAAAAATAAAAGAGAATTTTTTCATTCATACATCTGGAAGTCTGCAACCTATTCTAAAGGAGATGACACTCTTCAAGACTTCGGTAATAAAATACAAACAATAAAGCTAAGCCAGTATATAATCAGTTTTATGAAGTCTTTTTTACCCCTTTTCTATGTTTGAAAATTTCCAGGTAGTGAAAGCTCCTCAGAGATCAAAATGATATAACTATTTTATGTCAGTTGCCAAAGAAAAGTGCAAACACAATATATTAACTGAAAGTATTTTCATCATGGATAGAGTTTTGCCTTCTACTTTGAACAGAACTGGAGCTTGGTTTTCGGTGGATTTGCCACTCAAGATGTACTCTGAAAAACATGAATACAACCATTTAAAACCTAAATGCTCTCAGTATCTATTATGGAAATAAACATGACAAGTATTTGATTTACAGCATAACTGAGATTTAAAACTAGTGATTTATGTAGTTGATTTATAGCCAAGTCTTTAAGCTATGAAAAGTGGAGATTTTTTATTCTTTACTGAGAAAGATAAATCTGCATTTGCCTTTTGTGCTTTAGCTGAAAACTGATTTCTCTCTTCACAAAGTTCGTACGAACCCTCATTCAGGACACTGACCCAGTGATATCCCCAAAAAGACAGGGCTTAGCTATAGAGACACCATGCAGATTTTCTTTCTGTTTTCAGGTACAAAGATTTAAGCATTTAATCAGGAGTAATGCAGAAAGTGGTTAAATCGAGGAGGCTTGACTGGAACACTGAGAATTGATGAGTGGTGGTGGCTTCTCTTATTGCTTTTAACAGTGAGACTTATCACTCCATGTTCTGAGTTCTCCAAAAGGCCTCAACTTATTTTCACAGTAATATTTTCTGACTTTTGGGTTTTTTTTTTGGGGGGAGGACTATTCTACACAGGTTTATTTCACTCTTTCTGAGAGATTTCAGAGGTAAGATTCTAGGGGGGGAAAAACATCAACATATCTGGATATTTTTTGTATTAAGAGTAAAAATGAAACAACTGCTAGTTTAATGACTTCTACTTAAGGCCCAGATTTTTAACCCAGAATGTTCATGGCAAAGGCTTGTACATCCTGACAACTTACTGTACTTGCAGCTGAAGATCATGCCACAGAATCCCAGAATCCCAGAATGGCTGAGGTTGGAAAGGATGACCAGAAGTCATCTCATTCAACCTACCTGCTCAGGCAGGGTTACCTACAGCACATTTTGCTCAGAATTGTGTCCAGACTGTGGCCTCAATATGACCTGACAAGCAGACTCATGGCACCGCTGTATGAAGTCCAGCATGTTTGAAAATTCCCTAGACTATATGTGATCAATGAAATCAACTTTGCTTGTGTTGTAAACCCAGATCACTCTAGATTTCTGCAAGGCAGAAACTGAGAAATCTTATGGCCATGACAGCTTGTATTGCATGGCTGACAGAATTTCTGGTAAGAGAAGGAAGAGGAAAGGACAGAGATGTGAAGGAAGGCATGTTACCTGTGATTAGTAATAGGAAAAGGGAGATGACTTTAAAGAGAAGAGATTTAGACTACACATAAGGAAGAAGTCCTTTACTGTGTTGGTGGTGAGATACTGAAACAAGTTTCTCTGTTTCTCTGAGAAGGTGTGGCTGTTCCATCCCTGGAAGTATTAAGGGTCAGGTTGGATGGGGCTTGGGAAAACTTGATGTAGTGGAAGATGTCCCTGCCTATGGCAGGTAGTTGGATCTGGATGAACTTTAAGGTCCCTTCCTCAAAACCTAGAAATCATTCTATGATTATACAATTGATTCTATGATCCATGACTGGGTACCAAGGGTCTTCTTATGCCAAATTATAGATCTGCATCATCGCACACCTGTGTCTGGGCAAATAAAAAGTATTACCAGATTCAGGGCAGGAAAGCATCCATCCAGCACTGAATGGGAAAAATATCCCTGAGACTACAAGGATGACTTTTCTCTGAAGATGTTGAATGAGATCTGTCCATTTAAATGATGATTGACTGACAGGCACCAAAGCATAACAATCCAAGAGCACCAGAACGACCAGGTTATGGATCACCATCATGGGAAGCCAGTCATGTGAGGTAAATGAGACAGAGTTGTGATGGAGCAGACCACAGAAACCTAATAAAATATAGTCTCCTTTATCACTACCAAGTCACTCTGGAACAGGCTGTACTTTTTGTACTTATATGTTTCTTTTGATGTTTGACTAATCACCTCTGGAAGGTCTTATCATCTGGCTTTCTATGAAGGTCATACTCCCTGTGTTCCCACTTTACACCTAGCTTCTGATAAACTTCAGTTATCAAGTAGAACTTATTTATAAACCTGCTGTTATTTACAAATATAACTCTCAACAGGCTTTTAGTTCACTTTATTTCAAATTGCCCACCTTCAGACATTATCTTTGAGTTGTGATGTATCTTCCTGGCAGAGAAAATTTTGTCTAAATTCTAAATATGTTTATTTTGACCTTTTCTTTAAGCATAGCTACGAAACTTATAGTAAATATCCTCTGTCATACATTGTCATATTTTCAAAGAAGTGGTTTTGAGAAGTCTAGTCTGTCATGGTGTTTGATGTCTCTCCAGCACTTCTCTCTTAAATTTCTCTCTTTACAGTGTTTAAATCAGAATGGGATGAAGTTGTAACAAATGTTGCAGTTTGCATTTCCCTTTAAATTATTCAGCAGAAGGTGACATAGTTAATCACACTGTAAAAGCAGACTGAACTATGTAGGTAGAAACATTACACAGAAAACAAAAATTTGGAAATAAAAGAGCCTTTCAGCCATTATGAAAGTTACAGTCACGAAAGTCAGGAAAAATTGTTCATTTTCAGTGTCTCATTTATTTCAGCTCCCTGGCTCTGTAGGATCATTTTCTATAGAATTTATGGATTTTTTTAATGTGTTTTGTTTTATTTTCTATTTAGTTAAAAATGATATAAGTAGGGATGTTTTTATAGTTTCATGCAATTCCACTTATTTTTCTTCTCAAACTATTTCAACTATTTTGCATCTGACATTTTTCCACATGTATTCAATTAATTCTTTTACACTGCCTCTACTGCTTCTGAGAGTCCCACATCAAGTTTTTTCTCTTTTGCCAAGTGCCTTCAAGTGTTGTTGGTTTCTCACTACTTTCACTCTCACTTTTGATCAAAACAGTCTCTACATTAAAAAAAAAACAAAACCATCACTATCAAGTCTTCCATTTTTTCCTAACAAACAACACTTTCATGTACTTCTCTCCCTTTTTGGAATCATTCAGAGCAAACTGAATACATGCAAGAGAGAAGAAAGCAAAGGGAACTGGGGAGGCAATCAGATAAATTTACATTGATTGTGATGGCAAAGAACAAACCACATTTGAAATATACACTGAATCTGTTTACTGGGTGCAATTCAGAACTGTACTGTGACCCTGTATTAGGAGTAACTTGGATAAGGGCTCTGTTACCATAGTGTTCAGGTTTCTCCTAAGAGGTCTCTTCCCACTTCATCTGACCCCACTTACTCTGTGGACTTGTATCACTAGCAGTAGAGTCTGCAAGCTGGATGAAGTGGAAAATTCATTAACTGCTGATTGGATCTCAGTTCCAGAAGCATGACACATCAAATTAATTTGGAAAACACAGACTGATAACACAGGGTTCGGGCAGGGCAGGACCTCACTTTAGTTACTTACCCCATGTATTGCAAAATGGACATGAGACTCCTCAGCAAAGGACTGCACTGGAAAGCTAAAGAAAAGAAAAAAAGTACTGCATACTGCATACAATTCATCTGACTTGATAATTTAAATGGGCAACATGATAGATTTTCTAATTTCAGAGATATTTGATATGCCACTGTACAAAGTTTATACCAGATATATATGTTGGGCATTGTAACACAAAAATGAATGCTCAAACGTACTCACAGATTTTTCTAAAGATTGTACATATTATTAAAAAAAAAAATAATAAATCTTTTAGTTGTTAAATTTAAAGCTGGATTATTTAGATCCTCAGAGGAGTATTTCATGTAGGGAATATTTAAATATGGCACCAGCAAATGAAGACTAGAATTTTTCCATAATTGTCACAATGACAGCTGGCCTGCAATGTCTTATTGATTTCCCTATAAATAACTTTGAGCTGTGAAAGAACTACATTGCATGTGATGTATCTTGGCTTATAAAATAATTACATAATATTGGAATGAGGACTCAGTCTGCAGGAACAGCTTCCAAAATAAAATGACCAAATAATATTTGAATGAGAATCTGGCTGATAAAGTGGACTGATGCAAATTTATACAAATGTTTGGAAAGCAATAGTCTACAGTAAAAAAAAAATGAATGACTGTACTGCAGACTTGTTCTCAAACTGTACCAAGATGAGCCACAAGATGAGGACATTTGCCTAAAGCTACATTATTCCAGCATCATATGAGTGCCAACAGGAACCAGTATGATTTAAAAATATGAAAGAGAACAAGCCTTTCTTTGAACTTTTTGTGTGCAAGGTCTCCTTTGGGTCATAAAACCTCACTATATCCTTTGGATAAATCTCCATGGTCTCCAGGGTGCCACTTAACTCAAGAGTTATCTGTCACCGTAACTCAAGCATTATTCTCAGCTGGGTATAATCTGATTGATCCATTTCAGAACCAGATTATAACCTTTTTTCAGAAGTTGCCATCTCAAGTGTGCTATACATATGTAGGGACACAATCAACAAGTTGAAGTGTCTATGTGCTACATCAGAAGTAGACAACTCACATATTGTGGAGCACAGCTCCCTGGCCAGGTGATCCAACTCATGATATGGCCCAGATAACCTGGCCTGTGAAGGCACCTGTTAGGGTCTTTTATATTACCAGGTGAGCCCCAAGAACTGCAGGCTCAGCATAGATGGACACAGATCACTGAAACCTTTGTGGGCTTCCTGAAAGAAACTCAGCTTCCACCATGAAACCACAGCAGTGACTGCATGATTGACAACTACTGCATCCCAGGCATGCCCTCACCACGCTTAGATGCAGCTTTTGATCTTGGTATTTTCCACTGTTGTTACAAAACCTTTTGTGCCATAATTGTCATCTGTGACACCAAGTCAGAGCCCAAGATAACAGGATCAGACACCACAGGATGGGCAGTCAGCAGAGAGCAGAAGACAATAAAGGGAACTTGAGAGTACTTGATATAAATTTTCTTAATGATTTAAAATCATTAAATGCCTCCAAGCCTCTCCAGGAACAGGTGTGTCCAAAATTTCCATTTGCTTGTGGTTTTTGCAGATTACTGACTGGACACAGTTATAGTCCCTCAACTACAATACTGTAAAAGAAAAGCAAGCAACTCCAGAAAAGTGTCACTGTCATGAGCACTACTACTCTGCATGCATTTCCCCACCTCTACATGCGGAATGCTATAAGAAAAATAATAAATGTGTGACTCACAAAAATGACTCACAAATGTGTGAAGTAGTGCATATATAAGGGATACACTGGCTTAGGAAAGACTGGCTTGCTGGCTTGCCCCAGTATAGATACCAGACTCAACAACTCCTAGGAATCCTTTGAAACATGTTGGTACACTGAGACATGTTAAAATATTTATTTATTTTATTTTTTACTTCAGAGAGAAATGGCTAAAGGGAAAAGAATGTTACTGAGCAAAGGAAGACAGTCCAGGGCCAGGCTGTGCTTAAAGCAGTATAATATTCATGTAATATTTAGCTGAAATCTCATTCTGGACTTAATTTATTGCTGTTCTGAAATGAAATAGAGTTACAAGATTTTTTTGTTTTCTGTGTTAATACCAACTTTCCATATCTTCTGATTCTGCTCACTAGAATGTTCCTCTCCTCCCAAACAGCTATATACCACTTTTCCTTGTCTTGTACACATCTTGCCACCTGTCTGGTTTTTTTTTTTCTTCTTCCTGCTTATGTTTAGGAAGAAAGGGAATATTTGCTCTGAGTACAAAAATACCGTGGCTATGGTGACCGCCATAGGTGACAAACAAACCATGAAACAAGATTATTGTGCTTAGCAGAATAACCGTCCTCCACTCATATTCTTATTTCCATTCCTGCAGCATATTTTCCTAAGTACAGATCAGTTGAGTCTTGGAATATTTTTCCTCTGAATCTCATGGGACAGTTCAGCTTGAATTTTTATGAGTTGACTCAGCATATAGGCCAGCAAAGTAAGGAAAACCTGTGGTGTTGATTTCATGCAACAAGAAAATTAGATTAAAAAGAGGGTGCAAACTGTTATTCCAGTGACCCAGAGAAAGCTGTTGTTTCTGTTGTTTCTTTCTGAAAAAAAAAAACAAACCTACCTGCTGCAGTCAACGAGGCATTTGCCAACAAAAATTTGGTCTACCCAAGTAATATTCTAACACATTTTAGTTGCCTCACCTGTTTAAGATCTGTGTCTGTACCAGTTAGTGAACACTGAATCACTTGATGCCACTTCCATCACAGTCAGAGGATAAACAAGATAAACAAGAAATGGCATAAATTATATTGGCCCAACGATGGCTATGCAGAGCAACAGCCATGCAGATGGACAAGGTGATCTGTTGTTTATGTGCAATGTATAAAAAAAATACATATTTTCCACAGATACTTGAAGCAGCCTAAGATTCTTCTATAGGCTTTTCCTGTCCAAATATAAATATTTTTTTAGTTATTTTTATTTTTTGTTACATTCTCTCTGTGTTTCAGCTGCATCATAGCTATGAGTGCTATCTACTGTGTTAATGAGAATTTCAATTAGCCTTGAAAAGCTGAGCTCAGCGGCACTGCCTGTCTGTCACTTGCATTTTTCTTGCTCAGATACCCACAGTGCTTGGAACTTACACCTGCCTGATCTCATTAGTTCAAAGCAGCAGCCACCCAATTTGCAGTTACACCTCTTAATGCAATCATAACAGCTTTGCATCTCTATTGCAGAGCTTGCCTTATTACATGTTCATTGAGTCTCATTTGCTGAAACATATGATCTAGCTGTTTTAATGAATTGTAAACCTCAATAAACAGTCTTGATTAATGAATACAGAGTAAAATAAATTGCTTTTTTTTTTTTTTTTTTTTTTTTTTAATTATAA
>NDXB01006998.1:0-47474 GCA_002631895.1 Agapornis roseicollis
AGTGACCGTGTGTGAATGGATCCCGCACAGTGACCGTGTGTGAATGGATCCTGCACAGTGACCATGTGTGAATGGATCCCGCACAGTGACGGTGTGTGAATGGATCCTGCACAGTGACCGTGTGTGAATGGATCCCGCACAGTGACCGTGTGTGAATGGATCCCGCACAGTGACCGTGTGTGAATGGATCCTGCACAGTGACCGTGTGTGAATGGATCCCGCACAGTGACCATGTGTGAATGGATCCTGCACAGTGACCGTGTGTGAATGCATCCTGTCCTGGAGCATGTGGCTGCATGGTAGGAGCTGGAGGCATCNGTGTATCCTGCACAGTGACCGTGTGTGAATGCACCCTGCACTGTGACCGTGTGTGAATGCATCCTGTCCTGGAGCATGTGGCTGCATGGTAGGAGCTGGAGGCATCCTTATTCATTGATGGAGGAACCGTAAGGATCCCCTCCTTCCCAGCGGGAGCCTTGCAGTGTCAGGGCAAGTTCACTCCCCCCAAGTGGCTCTGAGGAGCCATGGCAGGGACAAGTTGTTATCCCAGAGGACCCAGGCTTGGCTTCTGCTGGGGAATCCTCCCCCTCGGAGCACTGTCCAGGGAGCCTTGCTCTCAGCCAGGTCTGCCTGGAGGAGCAGGGTGGGAGCTGCTGCTCCTGCAGCCATGGCCTTGGTGCTGCAGGACCTGGAGCGCTGCTTCCCAGCCGGGTTCGGGCCCTGCAGTTCTCACCACTCCCAGGAATTCCAGCCGCCTGCCCGTGAATCGCTGCGGGCACAGAGCCAGGCTGCTGATGGGTGCCTCTGCCTGGAGCTCTGGCTCTCCCCCAGCGATCCTGACCTCACAAGAAGCCGTGAGGACCAGAGGTGATAAATCCTGCTTGGGAAGTGCTCCATCCCTGCGCTGGGTTAACACCACCGCATTCCTGCACAGGCAAACACCCTCTAACAGCTTCCAACCAAGGCCCGTGGAAAGTGGCCCTTGCCAGGGAAAAAGGCTTCTGGATGTGAGCAGTGATTGAGGGCAGTGAACGCGTGCATCATGTGTGAGGCCAGAGCAGCCTCACAGCAGGACAGAGTGGCCCAGAACCCCCCTTTGTCCCTCAAGCAGACAGCCCACAGGGGCACGGGAGCAAGGACCAAGCCCTGTGAGTTTCCCCACCCTGGTTCTGCCTCCAGCCTCCCTGTGCTCTGGAGCTGTTCATAACCCTTGGTATCAGCCTGGCTGTCACATCCCTCCTGCTTTTCCCCTCCATCCATGTGGTGACTCAAACCTTTGGAAGCTGGTGGCTTCACCAAGCGAAGGAGTGGATTTGGGCAGGAGAAAAGGACCAAACGCACATCAAACAAGATGCTGAAGAGGAGGGTGCGGTGGTGCTGCCAACATCTGGATGCTGAGGCTGAGCTGTGGAGCAGCTCTGAGGACCAGGACCCAGGAAAGAGATCGGAGAAGGGATGGGAAGTGCCATGGTTGGTTGTTACTAAGAATACAACTGTCCATAGCCTGCCTGATGGGATTACCAATAAGGACAAAGCACAGTGAGGATCATGGCTCCACTTCCTTCCTCCCGCCCCGGGGGTTTAATCCCATCTTTGTTTCTGGTTTGGTTTTAGCCACTCAATACAAAACCCTGCTCCAGGAGGTAACTCCAAGGCTTTTTCCCTGGAGGAAACTCCAGGGGCAGATTCCCATTGAGGGTAGCTGGGGGAGAGCTCCATGAGGGTTTTACCCTGGCAGGAATAGATTAGGGTGCCTAATTCCAGCCTGCTTTGTCCAAGGCTGGCTAATCCAGCAGCGTCTCAAGGGGCAGGAAATCCTCAGTGGCGGAGTCTGGAAGGACCTGAAACCCCTTGGCCAGGCTCCTGGGGGTGGCTCTGGGGTAGAGCCTGGCTTTGGGGACACCCTGCAGTGAGGTGCTTGGGGGGAGGCTCTTGCAGCCCAGCTGCGCTCAGCACCCACTTCTTGGTGGGTACCACCAATACCTGAGGTGCCTGCAGCTCCTGGGGATGGAGGAAGGACGTGATGAAGCGTGGGGTGGATGTGAATGCTCCCCAAGTGCTGCAAGGGGGGACGGGGGGGGGGGCAGTGGACACCCCAATGTGCATAGGGCTCCCTGCAGTTGTGCTGAGCTTGCCAGGCTGTGAGTGCATCCCAGGATGCAGAGCTGAGGAGAGAGAGACAATTCCAAGACAGAGTTCCCAGGTATTTAAAGGCTGGCTACAAAGAAGATGGAGATTGTTTTTGTGAGGAGTCCCATGGAAAAGCAGAGGGGTGATGGGGACAAGTTACCCCTGGGGGGATTCTGCTGGATGCAAGGGGGAAGTTTTTCACTGAGAACAAGCAGGCACTGGAATAATCTCCCCAAGGAAGCTGTGGGCTCCCAAGCACTGGACACACTTGAGATTCGACTGGGCACGGTGCTGGGCCATCAAGTCTGGGTCAAGCTGACAGAGGGGAGCCTGAGCTGAGCTCTGAGGCAGAAGCTGTTCCCTGTGAGGGTGCTGAGGCGCTGCACAGGGTGCCCCGAGCAGCCGTGGCTGCCCCATCCCTGGCAGTGCTCTACGCCAGGTTGGACACAGGGGCTTGGAGCAAGCTGCTCCAGTGGAAGGGGTCCCTGCCCGTGGCAGGGGTTGGAGCTGGAGGAGCTTTAGGGTCCCTCCCAACCCGAACCATTCTGTGATGATTCCGTGCTTCACTGAGAAAGGTTGGACCCCGTTATCCCTTCCAGTCTGGGACCCTGTGATGAGCCCATGACTGTGCAGAACCGTCTGGAGCTGCCGTGTTGGAGCCAGGACAATGCCAATGGAGGAGTCTCCTGCCCCAAGCCCGACACTTGCCCATGGCAGAGCCGGGCTGCTCGCAGCACAGCCCCAGGTGCGGGGGCATCGCTCTGGCTGCGGGCTCGGTGCGGGGGGGGGCCGGGCTGTGGGCAGGGCCCGGGCAGATGACGCCGGGTAAAGCCGGCTCGGAGCCTGCCCAGCCCCGCCGCAGCCCCAGCGCGGTGGCCGCGCAGTCGGGTCGGGTCGGGTCCGGTCGGGCTCCGGCAGCAGGGCGGGATGGACGTGGCCGTGGACCTGTACGTGGCCGTCCCGCTGCTCTTCACCGTCCTGGCCCTCGTCCTCGCTTCCGTCTTCGTGAGGCTGCGGGGAGCCGAGGGGGAGCGGCCCCGAGAGCCGCCGGCGGCCGAACCGGCCCGGGAGAGCGGCCCCGGGGAGCAACCGGCGGCGGGAGCGGGGCCGGAGGCCGGCAGGGAGCGGCTGCCGGTGGAGGAGGTCGGGGCGGTCGAGGTGGGGAAGGAGGCGGCTGCCGAGCAGCGGGAGGAGGCGGCGGAGGAGCCGAGCCCCGCGGAGGAGCCGAGCCCCGCGGCCGAGCCCAGCCCCGCGGCCGAGCCCAGCCCCGCGGCCGAGCCCAGCCCCGCGGCGGCCGAGAGCATCCCCCGGCAGCCGCTGCCCGAGCCCCGGGAGGAGGCGCAGAGCAAGGTAAGGCCGGTTCCGTGCGGAGCCGCCCGCAGCCCCTGCCCAGGCCGGGTCCCCCTCGCCCCCAGCAGTGCCCGTCCCCGGGGCCGGGGGAAGCGCAGAGCCCGGGGGTTCTCTAAAGCCGGGTTTCGCCCCGGTGGGAACGAGCCCGTTGTTCCCGAGGGCGGCAGCGGAGGGGGTGTGTGTGTGTGTGTGTGTGTGTATTTCGGGCTCGTTTCCACCGCCACCTCCCAAGGAATGCTCTTAAAACCGGTCAAGATAGCTCGGGTTTAGGGGGAGGGAAGCCTGTGTCAGTGTGCGCCTCTCCCTGCTGGGCATCCAGCCCTTGGGAGCCTTTCCCTTCTCCCAGGAGCTAATCCAGGCGCTGGGGGATGTGTGTGTGTTTGTTCCCCCCGTCCGCAGCCCCTTTCAGTGCTCGCAGCAAACTGTCCCCTTGCAGGCACCGGTGGCTGAACCCTGGTCCCTGCCTTCCCCCTCCCTCCCAGCCCCAGCGGGATGCTGACCCCGAGGTCTGAGCCCCGCTGAGCTGGGGGGGGGGGGGGCGGGGGGGGGGGGGGGGGGGGGCCGGAGGGGCAGCGGTGCCCATAAACTCCCGTAAATCCTCCTCCCGCACCGGATCCTCTTTATAAATCAAAGGGCGACCCTGGGAAGAGCTTGCTCTGCCCTTGCCCTGCTCCATGGCACACGGGGGCAACCCGAGGAGTCCCAGCTCCCTGCGTTGGTGCCTTTCTCCCGCCGCCAATGCCCCGATGTGAGGAAGAAAGCAATGGGGTGGCTCAGGAATGCGATGGGTGCGTGGCCTGGCCGGGTGCTGGGCAGCGCAGGCTGGGGCCCTGCCGGCTATTCTTAGCAGCACTTGTAATCCTCAGCAGCTGCCTGCAGCAGCCCTCGCCTCGGGCACATCCCCATTGACTCACCCGGCAGCCTTGGGCAGGCCCCAGGGGTTGCGCACCCTGCTCTGCACCGCAGAGCCCAGCCCCAGGGCTGGGACGTGGCTCTGCCTCTCCCTGTGCTCCCCATCACCTCCCCTTGTCGTTTCTGAGCCTCCAGGCTCCCATTCTCCCCTTCCCGGCACCCCTTGGCCATGGATCCAGGCCCCTTCCCTGTCCCAGTGTCCTGGAAGCCACATCTGCCCCTCTGCCTGGTGATTTATCGGTGCCTGTGAGTGCCAGGGTCTCTGGGGAGCCCCAGGGCTGCCCTTAGCCAGCTGAGAACCAAATCTGGCCACCCCAGTGGAGCTGCTGCAGGGCCTGGGGTGCAGCCGGTGTTCTCTGATGGAGCACAGCACCACACTGGGGCAGAGGGCCCAATCCGGCGCTGCCAGAGCTCACCGGTTCCTCTGCTCTCTTGCAGCGTGAGCCTTGGGGATGTTTTTCTCCCCTCTGTCTGCTCTTCAGCCCCCATTGCTTTGAATAGGCACTTGCTGCCTTCACAGAGGGGCTCAGCTCCTTTATCTATCCCCTCTCAGGCACACGCATGGTAACAGGGCTTTGCACACCCAGGGGTGAGCCCTTACCCAAGGCACAGGGAATTGTGTGTCCTCCGGGAGCCTGCTGGGCTCTGTGGGATTTGGGGATCTCTGCTGCATTCCCCTCAGCCCCTCTTACAGCAGAGCAAAGGGGACACGGGAGCAGATGAGGGTCCTGGCCTGGGATTTGTGACCTCTGCTACAGCGATCGATTTGGGCAGCATCAATTTGGGCAGGGGCCAGGAGGTAGCTGGGACCTGGGGGGTGATGGAGAGAGCGGGACGGGGGGAGGGATGCTTCCCACTGCTGAGTAAGTGTTTGGGAGCGCTGGTCCCTCGTGATGCAGCAGCTGCCAGGACACTTGGCACGGGCAGGGGCCGTCGGTGCAGGGTGTACGTGGTGTGCAGCAGGCACCGCTCCTGTGCACAGCAGTCCCAGTGCTGCCCGGGGCAGAGCCCATGGGTAGAGCCTCCAAGTTGCTTCCTCCTCCTGCAGCGCTGCTCAGGCCAGAGCCCGGCAGAGGTGGCAGCAGGGATGGGACCGGCCTTGGGCAGAGCTGTGCAGGCAGCTGCCTATGGAAACGTGCCCTATGGAGCCTGCCTTGGCTCCGCTGTGGGCTGCGGTCCCTGATGTGACTCAGCAGAGAGGTTCCTGCAGGCTCCGGGCTGGGGACATCAGCACATTCACAAGCTGTGCTGGGCACCCAGATTGCTTTCTGCCCTTTTCGTCGCCTCCTGTTTGCTCAGCACAGACTGCACCAGCCTGGTCTGGAGTCCCTGCAGCCAGGAACCACTCAGCCAAATGCTGATGGATGAACCCGCTCACGGAGAGCAGCCTTGGCTGTGTTTAATGGCTGGAGCTGCCCACCCCACGGCCTCCTCCCTCCCCTTCTCCCTGCCTGTGCAAACCAGCATCTGCTGCGGCTGTTTCAGCCTCCCTCCTGCTCCCACCTCCTGCAAAGGCAGCCTGAGATGAGAACCCAGCAGGTAAAGTGTGTGGGCCAGGCCTTCCCTGCCCCTCCGCATCATCATGCCCATCACTATCCAATGAAGCAGTGGCAGAGCAGGGAAAGGAGCCCAGGGATCCTTGTTCCCATGAGCTGCTGGTAGTGGCTCCCCTGGTCTCTGCTGGCTCCCATCGCTGAGAAGAAAGTTAATTAACATGTCACTGTCTGCTCTCATCCCCATTCCTGGCTTGGGAATGGTGGAGGCAGCGCTGTCAAAGGGATCCCTAATGAGAAGCTGTTGGGTGGGAACCACAGCATCGCTGGAGCTGCTCAGGCTGGTTCTGGTGAGAAAGGGTCAGAAAGCCTCAATGCTGGAATGGGGAGCTCCGAGCTGGGAATGGCAGATGGCAAGGACAGGGTTTGCCATGGTGCCATCCTGCACCTTCTCCCTTGGGATGCCACAGGGAGGGCGAGCAGGCAGCCTGGCTGCTTTGCCAAGGGTTAACTGCAGATGGTGGCTTCAGACAGGGACAGGTCCAGTGGGTGACAGTGGGGCTGGACAGCAAAGGCACCAAGGGATTGTCCTTGCATCTTCTGCAGAGCTCCTGCTGCCTGTGTCCCCCCCACCCCATCTGGGCCTTCCTGGGGGCTCCGGGTGCCCCTGGACACCCCAGGCAGCAGAAGCACCCCAGCAGGGACCCTCTTTACATTGAAGTCAGCATCTCCCCTTGTGATACCTCCCGCCTGCCTTCCCCATGAGGGTGTCTGCTCAGTCTGGCTTCAATTGGCAGCCGTGCCTCTGCCATGCCACAGCGCTGGGGCAGCAGCTCTGCACTGGTGGGGAGGGATGCAGTGATGTGCCCCCTCTATCACAGCCCTGGCAGCAGCACAGACCCCTGCCTGCAGGATATGGGGCTCTCCACAGGACCCATAAGTGCTCAGATGAGCCCCAGGTCTCTCCCAGTGCAGTCAGTGCTGATAACGAATGCATCATCTCACAGCAGCTGCAGGATGTGTGTCCTCCCCTGCACCCCAGGCATGGGGCTGGTGCTTTGGTTGCACTGGGGCTTTATGTTGTGTCCCTGCAGTGGGTCCAGGAGGTTCTGATCCTACCCAGTTCCTTCTGGGCTGGCTACAGCCCCGGGAGCCTGTGATGTGCTGCTGGAGCAGAGCCCATGAGGACTCTGCCTCCTGACTCTCTTCAGCCTCAACCTGCGCCAGGGGAGGTTTAGATGGAGCTGAGGATCAATTCCTTCCCCAAAGGGTGCTCAGGCATTGGAACAGGCTGCCCAGGAGATGCGTTTCTCAACTGACCAGCATTAGCATGTATTCCTCTGCTAAAGGCTTCTTCCTTCCCTTTCTCCTCCTGGCGTTTCTCTTGCTGGCTGCCTGGCTCCTGGCTGCTTGCTTTCCCTCTTGCAATGTCTTGCATCAGGCTTGGAGCAGAAAGTGCAGCCATAAATGGCAACACACAGGGCCCAGGAGTTCAATCCAAGATAATTTTTCTCCCCCTGCTTTTGCAGCCTGGGATATTCCTTTTTCCTGGGTCTCAGGCAGGACACTGCTCTGTCTCCATCCTGGCCATAAGTGCCAGGGCTGTCCCTGTGACTAAGGAAGGGGAGAGGGACGTGTCTGCCCCATGGCCTCCTCATGCCCTCTCTTAGGAGGGAAACCCATTGCTCAGAGGGGTTTTTGATGGGGGTGGAGGAAGTGGGGAGGAAGCAGCCAGAAATGAGCTAAACCCCAGGTGCTGCTGTGATGCTTGGGGCTGGGAGCGGGCTGGAGAGGGGGCTGTGAGGGGGGATGCTGGGGATGCAATGCCAAGGCTTATTGTCTGCGCTCAGAATGTCCCCGATGGTGTTGCCCTTTGCTCTGCTCCAAAGCCATCGCTGTTGGAGGCTGGCTTTGGGCGCAGGCATTGTGTCTCGCTCATGGGCCATGGAAGATAAAGGGCAAAAGCCCGTTCCTGATGATCCCACAAGCGCCTCGGCAGCTCAATGCTGCATTGGTGTTAAAGGTGAATGCTTGCTGGATGGGAGCCCTGCGGAGGTGGGCGCTGCCCCTTCCGAGCCCCTGCAGGCTCCGTCTCTGATTCACTCACATTTGGGAACAGGACAGGGCTGAAGGCACCATCCCTGCGAGTGCTCACACCCCGTGGAGATGAGGCCTCAGTGCCAGGGGGCAGGGGTGGCCTTGGCAGGGCTGGCAATGGTTGGACTGGGTGAGCTTCCAGGGCTTTCCCAACAGGAACGGTTCCATGAGCCCCAGCAGCTCACCTGGCTCTGGTCCTCGCTCCCCTCACTCCCCACGGCCCAGCCTCCCTGCACTGCCCTGGGCTCTGTTTCTAGCAGAAGAGCAGTGCCTGGGGTGCTGGGCTGGCCTCTTGGGCTCACACCTCCCAGTGACCCCCAACACCCTCCCTCCCTCCCTCCCAGGGTTCCCCTGCCCTCCCCTCACTGAGCATCCCATGGCCCACGGCAGCCCCAGCTCAGCTGCTCCTGCCCCGCGGCTGATGGAGCCAACGCCGCAGCACCCACCAGCCATAGGAGGGCTCAGGAGCCCTGAGCTCTGGAGCAGGCTCCTGGCCGTGCTGGGATGCCAGTTCTCCAAGCCAGCCCAGAGGCTGCTCCCAGTGCAGGGGCACCGCATCCCTGCTCCCTGCCCGCACCTATCCCCCTCCAGACGGTAGGGAAAGGCTCAGATGGGAAGTGCTGGGAGAGGGCAGGGGAGGAGGGATTTGAGCTGATGTGGGGCTGAGGGCAGGGAAAGTCCAGCTGTGGGATTGCAGTGGGTCCAAGGGGGTTTTGAGGCATTATTGCCCTGTGGCTCAGGCAGAGAAGGCCCTGAAGGCATCAACAGAGCACACACTGAGCTGTTCCTCTGCTCTCCCCTCCTGTTAGCCCTGAGCTGCGGCGCCAGCCCTGCCAGGCTGAGCGGCTCCCATCACCAGTGGCTCCTGGTGCCGCAAGCAATGGGCAGCTCAGGAGCTCCAAACCCTGGCTCCAGGGCTGGGCAGTGAAGGGCTCTGGTGTTCCTCACTTCATGCAGCACCGTGGCTTGGCACATGGACCAGAAGCAGGATGGGCTCAGGGCCACATCCAGGGGTTTCTTCCTGCGTGCTGGGGCTGAGCCTGGGGAGGGCTCGGGGTGTTTGTGCTCCAAGCTTCTCTCTTTCCAGATACCACCTTTGGGAGCCTCAGCTGGGTCCGGCCTCGGGCACCCGGAACAAGTGGAGGATGCAGGAGACCACACAGCACTATCCAGCAAGGCAGAGGTGTGTGGGACAGCGGTGGCACAAGCTGCATGGGGGGGACATTGTCCCAGGGTGGCAGTGGCCATGGCAGGGATGGGGGGTGCCAAACTTGCCTGTTCTGCTGCCCTGAGGGTAGTCTTTAATGGCTCAGTCCATTTAGAACACAGAGAAACAGAGCCCCTGGCGAAAATGGGGATGCGCAGGGAGTGATTCCTGGATCCTGGGGGAAGGATTTCCTTTCCTTGGAGGTTTGGGACCCCCATTTCCTACTTGCTTCCACTGTTAAATGCTCAGAAATGCTCAGGTCCTAAAGCCCAGGCAGGGAACAGCCTAAAATATCCCTTCTTGTGCCAGCTCCTGGAGGGCCGGGTCTCCCAGGGGACATCCTGGCTCACAGGGAGAGACGGATCCAATGGGGAGCCGCTGCCCTGGGCTCTTGGCCACGTCCCCAGGGCCAGGGCTGAGCATCCTCTCCTGCTCCCTCCCTGAGGCCTCTCCTTTGGGTGCTTCCCAGCTCCGAGCCCTCCCAGGAGAGCGCCGGGGTGTCCGGTGGGAAGTGTCCATGTTTGGAAGCGTGGCTGCAGGAGGGGGGGGTCCTTCTGGGGAGCCCCACAGGAGGCTGGTGAGGAGCAGCCAAATGCCTGTGAATAAGGCACATTCCTCACTGCTGACAGAGGCACCCAGAGCAGGGTCAGGCTCCAGTGGCTCATCTAAAGCCCTGCCCTGCGAAGCTCAGCTTCCTGCAGGGTCCTGCTTGGAGCATCTTCATTTCCCTCAGCGATCACCTTCATCTCCCCCTTGGCAGTGTGGTGGCTCCATGCTCTTTCCCTTCTCTCCAGCGTGCTTTGCCCTTCACACACCAACCCCATTACTTTGAATGGGATGCCAGGAGCAAGAGTGGATGCAGGATGGGTCCTCCCAGGCGCTGTTGGCCTCTAGGCTTGGTTCACAGGGTGCTTTGCAGGAGGAAAGCACATACACGGGGGCATTGCCGTGTGTCCTTGTCTTATCTGCAGAGCTGGAGCACTCCTCGCCCTCCCTGCTTGCAGCTTCCATGACTTCGTGCTGATCATGGGGCAGCCCATGAGGGTGCTGGGGCACTGTGCCTGGGGCCACCAGGAGAGCAGGGAGGAAAGCAGCCCAATGAACCTCTCTCATTAGGGAGCATCCTCTTGGCCTGCTCCATGGAGGAGGCAGGGAAGGGGTACCCAGCCCTCACCACAGGATCTGCCTCCCTGCCCTGACCAAGCAGGGGGTATTTAGCCCAGCACCTTCTCCTCATCGGCTGCTCTGGTTTTAACTCCTGCAGGGGGAAGATCTGGACCGGGAAAAAGAGAAGCTGGTGGTGAGAGAGCCGGAGGATGAGGCTGGTGAGTGCCAAGCAAGCCAGCACCGTGCAGGGAGGCTACAGGTGGGGCTGAGGGGCTGCAGCCCCAAGTGCTTGGGGATGGACTCCTTCCTCCAGGAAACAGGGAGGAACTTCCTACCCTTTGCTTCTCCATGTGCCCTTGGGCTGTTTGCCATGGGGGGAGCTTTGTGATGAAGCTGCCCCAGAAGCTCTTTGCTCACATCCAGGAGGCTCTCCAGGGGCTTTAGTCAGAGCCCTGTTTAACTGATGAGCCAATTAGTTGATTGGAAAATGATTAATTGAGTAATTGTAGTGACAACTGCTGTGCTGGGAGAGGATGCAGCAGATGGGGCCAGGCAGGAGCGTGGCTGGAGGGGACATTGCTCTCCTGAGCAGAGATGCTGGGATGTGTCCAGGAACCCCCTTTGGGGTGGCTGCAGCAGCCATGGAGCATGGAGCTCCGTTCCCTGCCCCACTTCCCATTTGTGGGCAATCCCCTGGCTCGGGAGGATTATCCCTAATGCCATAGGGAATCAAATCTGAATCCTGGGGCTGTGTCTACAGGGTGGGGGAAGCACCTTTGGAGATGGGGTTTCCAAAAGACTCTTATTCCGCCTCCTTAGACACTGGTGATCAGGCCTGTTCCCATGCAGGCCTTGGTTTGAGGATGTATCCTGCCAAAGGGATGCTCAGTAGCCCAGCTCTGCCTCCTTCAATTCAGCTGTTTCAGGGCTTCTCCAGCACTGCCGTGCATTATCCCAAAGTGGTTGTGGCTTGGGATTGGATGGAGGTGACAGTCCCCATCCATGAGTGCCCAGCATCCTCCCCCAGCATCTCCTGCAGACAGCCATGGACTCCTCTCCTGACTTACTTACACCACTTCTGAAGGGTTTCATAGTGGCACTGGGTAGAGAGATGGCTCAGCCTGGTGAGGAGGCAAGTGGGGGGAATCACAACAGTGCCCTGGCTTTGGTAGGGAGCAACCTCCCTCCTTCCTTCTGCCTCTCCTGTGCCTCATGGTCCTGGCCCAACTCAAGCTGCTGCACGGTCGAGATTCCCCCTTGGGCTCATGGGGACCGCCAGGCCAGGATGCTGCTGTGGGGGCCTCGTGTCACCACTGTGGGTACCAAGGCTGGCTGGGAGCAGGATGAGAGGAAAGGGGCTGCTTCCACCAGCTCAGGCAGAGGGATGGAGCACAAAAGTGGTTTCAGTGTGAGCTCACAGAGGCTGGAAGCAGGACACTTGTTTCTGCAGTGGTTTTGCACTTGACCTAAAGACCCAGCCTCCCCTTTCCCGTGTGTTTCCTGAAGCTGGATTTCGGTCTGCAAAGAGAGTTCCTGAGCTCAGAAAACAACCGGGGCTTTCCAAAGCCACACACGGGCCCCTTTAACCGCAACACAGGGGCAGGGAGATGGGCAGCTTCCTCACCTCCCTCTTCCTTTACTCTCTCTTGGTGGGGTGGCAGTGAAACTGCCAGGCAAAAGCTCCCATCTCAATTCACTTGGCAGCAAACCATGGGAGGGAAATGATGTGAATTGTCCTTGAAATCAGGCGAGCTATGCAAAGGTAATGGAACAGCTCCTGCTCCGCATCAGGGTAAGAAACAGGATGTCACACCCTCGCCTTCTTTTCTTCCTCTTAATACCTCCAAAGCAGCAGTCAGCTGGGATTTTCTTTCCATGCGCTTTCCTGGCCACCTGAAGGGCTGATAAGCTGCAGCATTACTCCTTGTTTCCAGCCAGCCAGACTTGTTTGTCTGCCTGTTGGGAATGTTTTCCCACCAAGGGAAGTGGGATATGGCCCAGCTGAGTTTCTGGGGCTGCAGGACCAGAGCATTTGTGTGCTTGTGTTGGGACACTTGGGAAGATGCTGGGGAAAGGGTTTGTCTTTGTTCCCCAGGGATGGGATTTGGGGATTAGTGAAACACTCTGGATCAGTGTGCAGTAATCCAGACGGGGGTCACAGGGAAGCTCTGGAGCATCAGGGATGTGGAGATGTAGAGGAGAAGGGAGGGAATGTGGCTGTGTGCAGGGAGAAGGCTCTGTTCAGTCCCCAGGCACACTCCATGCAGCAGCAGCACTGACCTTGCCGCTCCATCCCGAGCCTGTGGCCTTGCACAGCTTGTTCCTGCGTGGGGGTCCCCAAGGTCTGCGGGAGCCCTGGCACAAGCCTGGGGCGAAAGGAAGAGCCTGACCTTGGACAGAGGGGGAGAATCCTTAAAGGGCTGAACTGGAGGAGCTTTAAGGTCCTTTCAGACCCAAACCATTCTAGGGTTTTCTATGGCTCTGTGAAACCAGAGGGAAGCTGCTGATGCTCAACGCTTGTGAGTGCGAGGAAGGGAGGAGAGCGGCTGTGGGGTGGTTTTCCTTTGGGCAGGAGGAAGAGGAGAGGCTTTCATGAATGTGATCCCCACGAGAGCAGCAGGAACAGCCGTTTCTCCTGGTTGTTTTCCCTTTCCCTATGAGTGGAGCCTCGCTGCAGCTCCCCATGCTCAAAGCCCACTGTATCACCCTCCTTCCTCAGGAGTTTCCTCTCTGCTGGGGTCCTGTTGGTGCTGTGAGGGGTCATCCTGCATAGTTGGGTTGTGGATAACGCACAGCTCTTCACAATACAACAACATCTTCCTTTCGTGGAACCCTCAGATGTACCCCCAGGGCTCTGAGGGTCGGTGGAAGCAGCTGATGTTTCTGGGGGCATGTGGAAGCAGCACTGCTGGATGCCTTGATGTGAGCCCTGCAGTCCTTGGGAGATAAAGGCTCACAGATAACCAGCTCTCAGATAACCAGTAAAGGCAGCTACCCAAAGCAGCCACTGGTCCTGGGCTGCCCTTTGGATTGACCTCCACTCCTCTTGTTTTCTCCCCTCTGCAGGAAGATAAAGAGGGGAGAGGTATTTAAAAGCAAATAGCGCTCCAGCAAAATCCGATTGGAAAAGGATCGGCTTTGGCTCAGAGTCCGTGAGCTTTGGTGCTGTAATTAGCACAGGGCTGAGGCTGCTGAGCAGGGCAGGAGAGCACCCAGGCCTGGAGAAGGAGACCTTGGTTTCCTCTCCAGGTCTGTTGGCTGGTGATGGAGGGACTCGAATCCTGTGCTCAGCTCTGGGCCCCTCGGTGCAAGAGAGACCTTGAGGGGCTGGAGCGGGGCCAGAGAAGGGAATGGAGCTGGAGCAGGGCCTGGAGCCCAAGGGTGATGGGGACCAGCTGAGGGAGCTGGGGGGTTCAGTGTGAAGAAGACTCAGGGGGGACCTGATGGCTCCCTACAAGTGCCTGACAGGAGGATGGAGTCAGGAGAGGCTGGGCTCTGCTCCCAAGGAACAAGGGATGGGACAAGAGGAACTGGCCTCAAACTGCCCCAGGGCAGGTTTAGATGGAGCTGAGGAACAATTCCTGCCCCACAGGGTGCTCAGGCATTGGAACAGGCTGCCCAGGGCAGGGCTGCAGGCACCGGCCCTGCAAGGGTTCACAGAGCTTGGAGACGAGGCCTCAGTGCCATGGGGCAGGGGTGGCCTTGGGCTGAGGAACGGTTGAACCGAATGAGCTGAAAGGGCTTTTCCAGCCTGGTCGATTCCATGACTCCATAACTTGGANGGGCAGGGCTGGCCTTGGGCTGAGGAACGGTTGAACCGAATGAGCTGAAAGGGCTTTTCCAGCCTGGTCGATTCCATGACTCCATAACTTGGACCCAGCTGTGATGATGCTCCTGGGGCTGCCTTGGCTTAGCTCTGTAGCCCCATAGTTTGCAGTGTGGCACCTTCTTTCCTCACCAGCTTTGTCAAGGGCTGCAGGAGAGCTGCGTGGCTCAGGACAGCTCCACTTGTGGCAGCATCCATGAGCCACAAGCATGGGAAGGGGTCCCTGGGTGAGGAGAGGGCAGGAGGAGGGACGCAAGTTTGGAGAGGAGGAGCAGAAAATGCTGCGCCCTAATCAGGGCAGGATTAACATGTCTTGATAAGCCCAACTGGGTCTGCGTGGTTCTGAATCCAGGGAGAGCCATAGCATATGGTTCTGCACTGCAGGATTTGCTTGTATCTGCTTCCAAGCAGGGCTGCCCACTCACATCCCTGCTCCTTCCAGCCTGGACTCCTGCTATCCTCTGGCCATCATCACCTTGGCTCTGCACTGCAGCCCACGCAGCTTCCTTGACACTGCCCAGGCCTGGAGCTGACTGAGGAAGTGGGTTTGGCTGTGCGTGGTGCCTGGGATGTGTGAGCAGGAGCAGGGGGCAGGGAGCATTCCGAGGGAACAAGCCCAGGGCTGGAGGCGGCTGTGCCTGGAGGTCTCTGGCTCACGGGGTCTTTTGCTCTTCTTTGTCTCTCCCCATCCCCAGCTGCAGATGGGACATTCTCCTTTAAATACAGTCCTGGAAAGCTGAGGGGAAACCAGTACAAGTCAATGATGACCAAAGAAGAGCTCGAGGAAGAACAAAGGTACGTTGAGTTTCCTGTTTCTTCTCACCCAAGGCATCCCCTTGAAGCAGGCTGGGTCTGGTCAGACCTCTCTCCCCTTGGCAGCTTTGGGCTCAAGGCCTCAATGGTCCAGACCTCTGCCACCCAGGAAGATGTGAGAACAAATGAAGTCGTGCTGATTGAGGAGATGGAGGCACTGTGGCCCTATACACCTTTGGAGTTGCTCAAGCTCCCTCTCTGCATGCTTAGTCCAAATGTTCCAGCTGATGCAAGAGGGTGTCGTTCCCCTGCTCCCATCAGCACCATGTTGATTTACATCTGTTGACCTGATTCTAACTGTTTCCCTCCCTTTATCCTGTGGATGGGCATAGCTCAGAAATACTGGAGCAGGGAGTGTGGAGCTTTAGAGTTCACTGCAATGGGGCTGACACTGGAACTGTCTGCACCCAGGGCTGGCTCCTCATCTGGAAGTGGTGGGGATCTGCCAAGTACTGGGCCTGGTAGAGATGGAGGCTTGCCCATCTGCTACCTTTTGCTAAGGTTTTCTCCTGAGCCCTGCATGAAGAAAGCAGAGCCCATCCTGTTACCAAACCCAAGCTTGCTAGCTCAAGATTTCCCAGCCTATTCAAGGGAGAGCAATGCTAATCTTGCATCTCAAGTTGTAAACCCCTATCTGAAGCCAGTCTGTGCTGCCAGTGTGAAGTCTGCCCATGTGCAGAGGGAATCCTTCAGCCCACAGGCATGCAGAGCCCACACTAAACCAGAGCAGTCAAACCCCACAGCCAAGGGCTTTGCCCTACAAGTAGGCTCCATGGCAGGCTGCTCCCTAACAGATGTGTGCAGCCCATACCCCTTCCTCTGCAGTGGTGCTCAACAAGCCTGGAAGATGATGTTCTCTCTGTTGCTGTCTCAGGGACTGTAGGACCCAATTCTCCCCCCATGTTGCGCACCTCCTAGAATGACTTGGGGGAATTTGTCACCCCTTGCCTGTGATGCTGTGGTGTCAGTACCACTGCAGCTGCTGTGGTGAGCTTAAACACGACAGCCTGACATGGACCAAGTGGAAAACCAGAGCAGGGAAGGCAAGGATGGAGGGCACCTCGGCCCTAGGTCAGGTTTGAGGCATCTTCCCTTTCTGCCCTGGCTTCTGGGCTCCCAGCTGTCCTTAAATCTTGGGCTTCACCTGCCCTATAGCACTGCCAGGAGCAAGGGTGTGCAAGGACTGTGCTGTGCGGGCAGCCACAGAAAAGGAGCTCCAGTTTGCTCTGGGATGGGGTCAATTCTGCATTGGTGCCATCAGGAAGACTGGTGTTTGCTTTCTTCCTTTTGTTCTATCTTTATCATGCCCGAAGCCCCAAACCTGTGAAACTCTAAGCAGGTCTTGTTGGTGTTGCTCTATTTTTCACGTGGGGAGGGTGATGGTGGAATGATCTGAGTGAATGTGAGAGGAGCACATGGAGCCCACTCGGAATTGCCTTTCAGGACCCTTCTAAGCACCAACACAAAGATCGACCTGCAGCAGCAGGCAAATTCAAGCCCTTTGTACCAGCGGCTCCGTCCCAACCACCTCAGCAACCACTACTTGGGTTTTCAGGGCTGTAGAGCCTTGGGCTGGATGCTCTGTGGCAGCAAATGACTCCTGGGGACACTGAGGAGACATTTGCCTGCAGACAGCAGTGGGGTTTGTATTCGGGACCATAGAACAGGCTCTTCCTGGACATGTGGGATCTCACAGGCATTGCTGCTCATGTCTGTGCAGAGTGGTTCAAGGCAGGACTGTGCAGCTAGAAGTGATGGGCAGTGTCGTGTCCTTTGAAGGCTCTCAGCAGCCTTCCACACAGAAGGCCATTGGCAGATGAGGTTTTCCTACTGCTCCTTTATCTTCTCCTCTTGCATATTTGTGTTGTTCATTTCTTTAAGGCAGCTTTGTGATTTTGTCTTGCTTTGTTGCTGGCTTATTTCCCTCCTTCCATCTTCACTGCAGCATCAGCAGCTTTTCATTTCAGGCCTGGTGAGTGGTGTAAGAGGCAGGGCTGCTGCCAGGTAAGCTCCAGTCCTGCATCCTTCCCCCTCAGCAGTGCCATCCCTCTCCACATACCCGACCATGCTGCTGCTGTGCTGTGACCCAGGTTTGCCACCTTTATGTTGCAGGATTGAGCTGACCTCTGATCTCACATCTCTGTAGCAAGTACCTTAGGTCCTCGGCCACAAACATTCTTGCAAATCCTTTTGGTAAGGACACGCTGCTGTTTAGAAGTAGTGGTACCACTGGTAGCATCTGCTCATGTCTGGGGGGGGGGTTGCCTTTGGGTCTCATTTTCTGGGGAGGGTTTGTTTGTGAGCTGCAGTTGACTGCTTGTCCCACCTCCCTCCCATCTTCCTCCTCCTTCCCTCATGTGAATGAGTCCTCTCCCCTCTGCCTCCATCTTGCTTTTTCCATGGGGGAATTAGGAGTTCTCACATTCCATTGCTCACTTCTTCCAACTTGGATGCCTGAAGCTGAACATCCCACGACCACTTTTGTTTGCTGGTTTGGAAGATGAGGGCTGCTGAAGGAGTGGGTAGTTAGCCCTTAGGTGAATTGCCAAAGATGAGACAGGCTTAAGACTGCTTTTAGCCTTGTCACAGTCTTCCCATGGACCAACAGGTTCCCATGTGAAGCAGCTTGTAAGGAACACCCCAGAAACACAAGTGGATCCCCCAGACCTCCTTGAAGCTACCTGTGGTGTTGATCAGGTTGGATGGGGCTTGGAGCAAGCTGCTCCAGTGGAAGGGGCCCCTGCCCATGACAGGGGTTGGGACTGGGTGAGCTTTAAGGTCCCTTCCAACCCCAACCACTCTGGGATTCTATGGTCAGTTGTTAACAAGTCTTAATTTAGGGACCCTTAATTTTGGAGGTGCCACTGACAGAATTCCTTGCCTGTTGCAGGAAGATCAATGAGACTTCTCTGGTTCTATGACTTCAGGTAGGAGAGGACAGGCATGCAGTAGATTGGGTTATTTAGCCAAAACTCCACTTCTGCTGTAACATGCATCACTCTAGAAGCTGTGGTTGTCTTGCCTAGCATTCACTTGAGTCTTGTGGCTTCAAAGTGGTGCTAAATCTGGCCTAAAAGGGGAAGGAATGTGCCCTTTACTGACTGATACAACTTCCTGCTTCTGGTTGCTTCAGCCTTAAAACCCAGGAGTGCTCAGTGGGGGAGGAGGACAGTAAATCTGGTTGGCAAATGCATCTGTTCAGGTGGTGGCCCTGCTTGGTGTGGGTCACCAGGACTCCTGGAACAGAAGCACACAGATTTGCTCCCCTGGGCCAGCAAGGGGAAGAGTGCAGGGGAAGGAGGAAGCCCTTAGTCAAGCACAGCGTGTTTCTCAAGTCCTTCCCTTCTGCATCTGAGGCTTTCGGCCACCTATTGCCAGCTGTAGCTGCAATGGTGCAGCTTGTTCCCACTGAGACAGGGCTGAGTTGTGTAGGCATGGGCCTGTGAGGTGCTGCTGTCCTGGCTGGGCACCTCCTGCAGGTGAGGAAGAGGAAGGGCTCTCCAGCGTGCCCTCAGGGCCTGGCTCACATGGATGTGTTAAAGTGGTCTCTCCAAACCTTCCTTGAGGGTGAAGGGGCTCAGTGGGGTTTGTGCAGCTAGAAAGGAGTGTGGTCAAGTGGGTGTCGAGCACGGGCAGCTGCAGCCAGGCTCCACTCATAGGGAAAGAGAAAACCAGGAGAAATGATGCCCATGGATCTCTGCTCCCAGTTCTTTCTTCCCATGAGGCAGAGCAGGTTCCAGCCAAGTCTTGCTTGATGCCAGGGACGCTGAGAGCTTGGGCTGTCTGTGCTCTGGCCCTGCTGCTCTTCACTAGGTGTGTTGGCTGGAGAAGGGAGAGCAGGTCCTGTGTGATGCTCTGTGGAAAGGTCTCTCCTCTCTGTCCTCTCTCTTGTTTCTGGGATTTAGGAAGAGGTTAAGGGTGGAGAGGCAGAACCTGCCCCTGGGGTCTCTGGGTCTGAGTGAATGGCACCAAACTGCTCATGGATGGAGCAGGTGATCCCCCAGACCACAGCCCAGTCCTGTTGGAATGAGGAGAAGGTAGGGATGAATGGATAGATGGATGATTAAATGGATGATTAGATGAAAGATTAGATGCATGATTAGCTGGATGGAGGAGTGGGATGGATGGATGGATGGATGGATGGATGGATGGATGGATGGATGGATGGATGGATGGATGGATAGATAGATGGATGGATGGATGGATGGATGGGTGGGTGGATGGATGGATGGACGAGTGGAATGGATGGGTGACTGGCTGGCTGAGTAGATGAATGAATGGATGTCTGCCCAGTTTCCCTGGCTAATGGGCTCTCAGGTGAGCCATTATAGGGGCAAATCCTCCTCCTGGCTCTCAGTCCTCTCCTCTCATCTCCTGGCCAGCTGTGGATTGAGGAGACACTGCCTGAATCCAGAGCAGATTTAAACCCAGGGCTCAACTGTAAGCTGGAATTCATGCAGAGGGAACTGGATGGCTGTAGATCTCACGCTCAGTCCTTTTCTTGGTGGTAATTTAACACCAGAAACCTGTCTCCTTCCCAGCTGGGCTCAAAGTACCTCTTGGTTACAAGGCGCTGAATGAAAACAAGCTTGGACCCTGGAGTTTCAGCAAGGGAGGGTGCCCTGGATGGACCCTGGCCCTAAGGAATGGCAGAGAGGAAAGATCAACGTGGGGATGCAGCTGTGGCTTGAGGGACAACCGTGCTGCAGTTTGCTTTTGAATGAGAGAGACAATGCTTGTGGTGACAGCTTTGGAGCACACAAGGGCAGGAAGCACCTGCAGGGCTTTAGTGACCGTGGTGACAGACCTTGACCTCTTCCAAACACCACTACTGGCCCTCCAGTACTAAGTGGATGGAGTGGGCTGGGGGAGGTTGCATTTCAAGAGAGCTCTCCATTGGCATCTGTCCCTGTCCACCCCCTGCATTGCCATCATAGCCCTTGCTTGCTTGCTTGCTCCCTCTGTATAGCATGGGTTGTGGGCCCCTTTCTCCTCCCTTCTCTTGTGCCAGCCTTCAGCCCCAACCCAGCAGCTTTGCTGTCCTCTCCTGTCCTGCCCAGCATGGTGCTTCTTTTGGAGGAGGGAAGCTGGTAAGTTTGGGCCTTCTTTGGGGTTTTGTTATTCATTTGCTTTTCATCTCCTGCAGCACGATAGTCACCCTGGGCTGGGGGAGCAGCAGCATCTTCCCACCTGCCTCCTGTGGGAAAGGGGCACTGTGTGCTTGGGGGTCCCTGCTGAGCTCCCCCTGCTCTGATGCTTCCTGTTTGTATCAGGAGGGAGTCTCCTGTGGGCCAGTGCTGTTCCCTGCCTCCACCATATCCCCAGGGAAAACGTGCTCTGACCTACAACAACTTGAGCTCTGGTCCTATTTATAGAGCATCTCATTGAGTCATGAGTGCCCAGCTGAGCAACTCAGGATGCCTCCCTTCGAAACCCAGGAAGGGGCGGCCAGGAAGCCCCTTCCCCATCTCCTCTCCTGTCCCAGAGAGGAAACTTGTTCAAACTCCCCCATAACCTTTGTGGGGTGTGAGTCTCTGCCCCTGCCCTGCTATGACATTTCGGACCACACAGCAACAATGCTTGAGCTCCTGGGTGGTTTCTTTGGCTCAGGTCCTAAATTGTCCTCACTTGTGGCTGCTTGTCTGTGTGTCCCTCAGCCAGTGCTCACAACTTGTCCTCATCTGCTTCTGCTTGCTCCTGTGCAGCATGGGCAGCTTGTGCTCTATCTGCTAGGCTGGCTGCGAGCCTGGCTCTGCCCCCCCTGTGGCCTTGGGGCACCGGGGGATGTGGGGAATTGGAGCATCCCAGCAGGCTTGGTGCAGAGTGGTAGAGAGCAACCTGGAACACTGAGAGGTGGAGGAGAGCTCAGGCTGGCCTGTCCATGGCTTCCTCCAGTGCTGTGGCGTTGGCTGGGCAGGTCAGGAGTGTTACAAGGGGATGGGCACACACAGGAGTGTTACAAGGGGATGGGAAGGAGGTGATTGTGGCTTCTTGGCTGAGCTGGCCAAGGAGCTTGAGGCACCCTCCTGGCTGTGCTCTGATCTGTGTGGCTGCTGCTGCTGTGGCTCAGAAAGGTGGAAAGCTTCTCCTTTGAAGCAATGGTGGTTCCCAGGCAGAAGCCCCTGCAGTCCCTGACCCCACTGAATCCTCACCAGCCCCTATCCTAAAGGCAATGGGAGTTGTGCTCCAGCAGCTTCAACTGCTTTCCTGGTGTTCCCAAGGACAGAAGGTATCTCCCGAGGTCCAGTGCTCCTTTCAGCTTTCCTCTATCGCTGCAGGATTTCACATTTGTGGTGCCAGAAGCTCCCATTGGTGCTTCTCACTCTCCTGCTCTTTCCTAAGCACTGTCTCTCCCTGTTCTGCATTTCAGTCCTCTCTCTCGGTGTTTTACCCGTTGGCTGAAGCAAGTAGCACCACACTTTAGGGGCTACCAGGGGAGCTTAGATTTAGTACATCATTCCTCATACTCCTCCTGCAATACCATCGTCCTGGACAAGACTAGGTTATGGTCACTACCAGAATTGAGGTGGTAGCTGTCCCCATGAGAAAGAAATGGGAAGCAGTGGTGATTGATAGGACCATCCCCAGCAGTGAGATGGAAGGGATCTGCCCAGGGGGAGCTTGGCCACCCATTGCCAGGTCTGCTCAGGGCCTTTCTTTACTGCGCTTGATCATCAAGGGTTGACCCTCACCTGCCTGGAGTGACAAGAGTCTGGAGCCAGGTTTCTATCTGCCCTCCTCGCCAGGTTCAAACCAGAGGACCCACAAGCTGAGCACCTTCTTCCTCTGCCAGGGGAAGGAGCTGGGAATGCTCCCCACTTCCAAACATCAGCTTTCAGCATGAAACTATTCCTGAGAAGGGCACAAGCAGTTCCCAGAGGTGGTAATCTTACAGCAGGATGCTCTGGGATCTCCTTGGGGTGGGTCAGGACTTTGGTGGAAAGCTACGGGCTATGGATGGGCTATGGAATTTCCTGACCTGCTGTGGAGTTCGCACACATGAGGGACAAACACACATGGGAATGCCAGCAGCCCACCCCATTTGTCATTGCTGGGATGCTCTCAAAGGCAAGAAGTCTTGTGCTAACGCCGTGGCTGAGTTGGAGTAAGAGGAGCCAGAAGGACACCCAGTTCCCATGCTTCAGGAGAAGCACAGACCATCAGTACTGAGCCTCCCTCATAATCCAGAACCTGCTCTTGTCTGAGTTCCTTGCTCTCCAGCTCTTCCTTGCTCAGAGCCATGTGAGGCAGACAAATCATACAATTCACTGACCTGGCGCTCAGTTTGGGCCAGAAAAGAGATATTTGGATATCTGTATCTGAAGGAAGGATGTGGGCTTCCAGCAAAAGAAGCCCCTGCCCTGATTTGGTTGCTGTGCTGCTGCGGAAGCATGCAGAGCAGGCTGATTCCATTGCCCAAGGTAAATGGAAAGGAGGGAGGGGCTGAGGATAAGCTCAAAGCTCTCAGCCTCCATCCCAAAGCTAATTAAGTCTTTGAGGCTCTGTGGCAGCAATGCCAGAGCTCCTCAGTCTGGGGTTATAGCCCCCTGATGTCCCCAGGGATGGACTGTGTCATGCGCTTGAGTCTAATCCCCTCCCAGCTTGCTCCAGGAGCAGCAAGGGGTATCCCTGTTGTGCAGATGGGAAGCTGATGGCTCTGACAGATGTACTCCATTAAATCCCTGCTTGGTTTGCAAGCTGTGAGCCTGGCCCTGTCCTGGAGGTGAATATCCCTGTGAGGGGCTATTCTGACATCCTGCATCCCTCTCCAACTGCAGCATGCTGGATGGGATCCCTCCTTCTGGGCCCCTGTGGCAACGAGCTTATGCCTTCCTGCATGAAATCTGATTACAGTTGTGTGCCTTGAGCGGGATGAGCTGATCCTCAGCACTGTGAATCCCACAGAGCGATTATCCACTCTGGAGAACTTCCTTTCTTTGTCCTCATGTGCCAGGCACTGAGCCTCTGCAGCATGCCTTGAGTAACCCCACTCCCATGCCATGGGATGCATCTCCCAGCCAGGGTCCTGCACTTGGATGCTGCTGGAGAAGGAAACTTGCTGCAGAAGAGGAAGAAATAAGGCTGGAACTTGCCTTCATGCTGTGGCTGGCAGGAGTAGGGGACTGTCACATGGAGATCAGGTGTTATGGACAGTGAACCCTATTGAATTCAGGAGGAATTAGGCTGGGGTGCATCTGGGTGTGTTTGTAAGTGCCCAGGTAATGTGTATTGTAGCTTCCCTCTATCTCAGCTCAGGTCTCTCTGTCCACAGTGTGTCATGGTGGATGACAGGGCCATGAGAGAGGCTGGGAAGGGCAGAGTGTCTGAAAGCTTCAAGCTGAGAATGATGGACCCCATTTTGTAGCCCTGGCTCTACTAACAACATGCTGCAAGATCTCAGGGAGTGCCTGGGGTGTCCTCATGCACAAACCACATCTGATCATCTCAGCATCCTTCCTTTGAACACTGGGAGAGCTTCCCATCAACAGGAAGCCTTGTGACCTGCAGAGGGTCTAGGGGTTTTTGCCTCCTTCCCTTGAAGAGGCGCATCTGTAGGAAGGTTGAGAAGGGTCAGCCTGCTCGGGTACACTGCCCTGTGAAACTGGGACTCATTCCCAGCTCACCTGGCTGCAGGTGGGAAGAGGAATCCGGGCTGGACATGGGTGCTGGCAGCCCAGCGAGCTTCTGCACAGGCCAGTGAGGAGTTAATGATGACTTCCCATTAGTTGGGCTTCTCCAGCTCTCATGAGCAGGTCAGAAGGGCTGGAACTTCTATTGGTGCCAGAGGAGAAGATTTATACCTCTGAATGGGTTGTGACTATCCTGCTGCAGTTGATAAAGCAAAGTGCCTCCTTCTTAGAGGTCTGAGGTTTGGCCCTGAGGTGGGAAGTTGCTTTGTCTTCTTCCCAACACACACACTGAGGTTTCCCCCCTGCTTGTTTGTGTGCATAATAATGACCCAACCTGAGGGGTGAAATGACTGAAATGATTTCTCTCCCTTTCTCTTTGCAGAACTGAAGACTATATGAAGTTGTCCCTAGCCTCCTCCTAAAGGCATCCCTTGGCATCTTTAAAGGCTTGAAATACCAAAACCAACCCATAAGAGAAATCCATAAACCCTCAAAACTTGGGATCCCCTCTTGGTCTGAAGTTGAGTTCTTCAAAAACTTCTGTGCTGTCAAGCTTGAGGAGATCCTGTTGTATGGCTCCAGGGACTGGGGCTGGGCCCAAGCAGTGGCTTGAGTTGTGTTTAGGGGATAGGGATGAACCTTCTTCCCTGTCCCCAAAACAGAACCCAAATTGGACACTAAATATGCAGCGAGTCTATTAGTTGTGTTCATTACTACTTATTAGGCCTGCTATGAAATCTCTGCTGTCCCTTTCTCGGGGGGTGGGGTGGTGAACCATAGCTCTTCTCCCAGACCAGCCTGGACCTTATAGCAGATGATGAAGTTGTTTCTTCCTGGGGCCAAACTCCTCTTTCTTGCTGGGGAGGTGGGAACTGCCTGTGATTTGTTGTACAGAGCTGCTTGATTCCAGGGGGTAGAGGGACAAGTGGGGTCCAAGCAAGGGATGGCAGATGGTAGCTGGACTGACTCAAATCTTGCTTCTGGAGTTATTTTAGCTGAGAGCTGATTCTGTAGGCAGACAGAAGACTCGAGAAGTGACAAAGATTGATAGTTTAGCTGCTCTGCTTGTGGTGTAGGTTTAGGAGACCACACTTTGGCTGCTGCTAACATCTGGATTCACACTTTCCCTTACTTCATTTCCCAAGAGGAGAGACCTGACGGGGTAGCTACAGAATCAGGGGTTCCCTCTGGCTCCAGATGAGATAGTGGGGGTCCTGGAAGAGACACCTTCCCCATTCCTTTGCCTGCTTGCTGCTCCAGTGCCCTCTTCTCTTGCTAGCCTTGTGGCTTGCCCCCTGGGGCCAGAGCTCAGCATTGCTCCTCTGCTCTGCCACACCGTAGAAGATGAATTTGGCCAGGCACATGTAACAGCTTCAGGCATTGCAGGTTCCAATTCAAACCCAGCTGGTTTGTGAGGGTGAGACAAGGGTCTGAGTCCTCTCTAGTGATGCTTTAAACACCAGGCTGGTGGGGCATGTGTCCTTCAGCGTTTGTCTTTCACTGCCGGACAGCTGCCTCTTGGCTATGGCTGCAAACATATCACAAACCCAAGAAGCTGCTTTTGTGTTTTCCTTTTCAATTCCTATGCAGACAATACTTGAAACCTTGTACACAGTTGTCCTTTCCAGCGCCTGGGGTTGGCACGCTCTTCATAAAAGGGCTCATTTAAAGAACAGCAGGAGGCTTCAGCTTTAGAAGAGGCTGCTCCTTCCCAGCCGACAACTGCAAGCGTGTCCAGGGCTTTGCATATGAATTTAGGCACATCTGAACCCTCTGCTTCACCACCCTGCTGGTGCAGCCGCTGTCTCCCCTCGGTGCTGGTTGACTCTGTGTCCTGAGCACCCAACTATGCAAAGAATGCCTTATATACGTTGTGTTGAAGTTACGTGGCAATATGTACATCGAGCAAAGTCTATAGTTGAGTGCAGAGTTTTGCTAGTGGCAGCGAGTCAGACTGCTTCCTCAACTCCAAAGGCTGTCTGGGTGTTTTTTACTTGTGTTCATTTTGTTTGTTTCGTATCTGATGGTGGCTCTTACACAAAGGACTGTCATTCTAGTGGCTTGAATCTGTAAGAATTGCCTTTGTTTGGTCCAATAAACCTTTGAATAGTTCCTCTGCTCTGTGCTTGTTCTCCCTGCCTCCAGCAGCTTACAGCGCCTTTCTCAAGAGAGTTGTATTCAGGATGTGACTTTTCGGGGTGAGGTGCATTCTGCCCTCCTGTGCCTCTTACCCCATAAATGATTCCATTGGCTTCCTCAACAGCAGACTCAGCCCAGTGGCAAAAGTCAGGGATTTTCCCTTGTTTCTGCTGCCTTCTTGGTCATGTTTGGCCGCAGAGGAATGAGCAACATTCCCAATGCAAAGCTCTGCTGGGGATTTCAGCTGCCATCATCGCGAGTGCCTGAAACAGAGATCTCCTTTCACATACCTATGGATCCCTGCCCCAAACCTCCAGCTAATGGTAAAAGTTGTGGACTGAAATGCCAAAGACGAGCCTAAGGCAGTCCAGTGCGCAAATTCAACTGCTTAGCAAGGAGAATCAGGCTGCTTTGAGAGCCTTAACTAATCTATTTTGTGAGCAATAAGTGAAATCCCATTTGACCAAATAGTTTTGAGGACAGGACTTAAGGGAAGAGAGAATGATTTTACTTGTGAACGGGGTAGGTTTGACCTCACATCATCAAACAAGCCCCCAGCCTGGAGCACTGCTTGGTTTCAAAGTTGCCTTTGAGAGGAGAAGCTTCTTCTTGCAATCAGTTTTATGGTTTTGATGCCTTACTCTTCCCTCCCAGGCTCATTCCTCTCGTTATCTTTGGTTTGCTCTCCCTTTGTTGCAGGCCATGTAGCACAAAGAAGTAACAGCTCTTCTTTATTTCTGTTTTTCAAACACACAGGCATATTTAAAGCTATGGGGAGAGCCAAAATGCATTGAATAAACAGAGCAAATATTGTCCCTAATCTTGATTCTGGAGGTTTGGAGGTGAGGAAACAGGCCCTTGGGAAGGGTGTAGTGTCTGTGGTGCAACAAGCAAGGGATGCAGACCTGCATGAAGCACTCCCAGCTGGCAATGCATTTCAGTCACAGGAGGCAAACTGTGTATTGGATTTCTCCACCCCAGACTGGAAACGTGCCCTCTGGTGCCTCTACAATAAAATATTGATCGCTAACAACTCTGCTTCCCTCCCTCTCGTCTGGAAAGGGCAGTTGGAGGCTATCCATGCCAGCACAAAGCATTACAGAAAAGGCAGACAAATCCAGGCTCTTGCCAGCCGATGGCCAGAGCTTTCATAACCACAGGCTCCCAAAGCATCAGCAGGGTATGTCTGGCCTTAGGACAATTGCATCTGAACTGTACTAGAAAAGAACTGGCAAATGAGCTTTCTTTTGCCAGAATCTGCTCTTTCCCTGCTGTGATGGTGCTGGGGCACAGCCTGCTGTTCCTGCTTCTGCTGGGGCTTAGCCCAGGAGGGGGGGAAATGCAGAGCATCCCTCAGCAGGAGCTCAGCACCCAAAGGCTCCTGACCATCTCCTTCCATTGATCTTGTTGTGGTGTGGTTGCTTCTGATGTGTTGACACTGTTCTCTCTTCTTCTGAGCAAAGATTGCATCCTGGGTTTGTTTGCCAATAGGTATTCCTACCCCTCCTGTTACTGGAACTGCTTGTCCATATGGGAATTGCAGGAAGACTCCCTCAGGTTACCTAATGGTGTGCATTTAAGTGGATTAATTACAGTGTATTAAAATCCTATGCCAAAAGCTGGCTGTGATGGAGAAAGAGGACTGTTGAAAGGGTGATCATGTGGAAGTAAAAGCCAGAGTCTCTTTTTCTAGCCCATGGGATGTCTGAATGTGTTAAACAAGCAGGAGGAGCTGGGATTGCAGCAGATCTGTGCTCTGAGCTGCTGAGCTGTCACTGAATTCTGGCCCCACAGTCATGTAGAGGCAAAATGAGCCTTGAAGTAACAGAAACTGTTTTCCCCTTGTTAAAGCCATAAAGCACCACAACCTCATTAGTTCTTTTAATCTCACACAGGAGAGGCAGACAGGAGATGCGCTAAGCGATACTGCAGCCTCCTTCCTGGCAGTAAGAAGGTCCCAGCCCAGACTGGAGCCAGGGTGCACGTTCATCTTGCCCTACAAAAAGGGTTTTGTAGCTCATTACATCAGTTCATGACCTACTTGCACACAAATGACACTCCAGCTCTGCCCACCCTTCTGTACCCCTGACTCACGATCATGTGTGAGCAATACATCTATAAAGCTTCCTCTAACAAAACCCTGTGGCAGACATCAATCTTTATGCTGCAGCACATGCAACAATGGTTAACAGCTTCAGGTTAGGGTAAAGTCAGCATATCCTCTGTTATGGGGAGAAGGGTGCTGGTCATTTCCTGTGGGACTTGCTAGGGATGGAAATCTGAGCTATGCGCTCCACTGCCGTGCCTCTGCCCATGCAGGGATGTCCTCATTGCTGGTATGGCTACGAGTCCCTCTCACCATCTGACATTGGCAAATGAAGCCAATCAAAGCCAATTCTCTCTGTGATCATATCCTCCAGTGGCTGATTAAAGCCATGGACACACGGGGAGTAATCTAGTTTCTAGTTTTAAGGTAGGGTATGCATTTAAAATGTAATAGCTGTTCCTGAATTACTCTGTGTCTACGTACTGTCATGAGAGGCCATTGTGCTGGTGAAGCTCCATCCAGTTTCAATATGGAGTCTGCTAAATTGAGACGTGTTGGTCTTAGGAAATTCCATGTGTCAAGTTATCTTGAAACTCTGACACAGATAAAACCTAAGGAACCCCAAAGCTAGTGTTAAAGCACTCTGGTTTTTCTCCATATTTAGAGAGCTGCAGAGAGACATGCAGGATGATTAGATAAACGCAAAGGGGGAGGAAGGAGAACCAGAGGCTGTCTCTTTCTTATCTCACATGGGCAGATTTCCTGCAGCCACGAAGGCTTGTAAAATGACCTGCATTTGGCTTCGTGTTTCATTTGACCAGGGTGTTCTTGCTCAAAGTGCCTTCTTCTGGGGCCTGGCTATTCCTACTTCTCCTTTTCTTCTTGACAGGGTGCAGAGAGAGCAGCTGGCTGCCATCTTCAGGCTCATGAAGGAAAAAAGTGACACGTTTGGAGAGATGTCTGAAGGAGACATGAAGGAGCAGCTTAGACTCTATGATATATAACCTTGCAGTCAGTGGAGACTATGCCTGAAAGTCATCATGTCCCTTATTATGCAGGATACTGGAGGCTGTAGTTCTAGGAACGTGTTTCAGTAGTTACTTTGCAGTTCCAGTTTGTTTTGCAAACACATATAGGCCTGTGATATGTATTGCAAAAGACTTGTAATTTCTCACCCTTTATATTGTTTCTCCTTGAAGAGATGTCGTATTTTCATCTCATACAGAGATTGGTACCTCCTTCTAGCTGTGTCATACATCTCACCCACACAGAGCAGTTAAACCCACAACATTTTCTGGCCATGCTGTATAAACATGACCTTTCCAACCTAATCTTTATCAGTTTGATACCTAAAGAAAGCCAAAGACATAACATGGATGAAAATAATAGGATCGTAGCATAACTCATGCTGGAAGGGACCTGAGGAGGTCTGTAGTCCAACCTCAAAGCTACATCCACTAGACCAAGCCAGGTTACTCAGGGCTTTATCCTGTTGCACCTTGAAAACCTCCAAAGATGGAGACTGCACAGCCTCTTGGCAGAGTCTTCCAATCCTACAGTTAGAGAGCAAATAGCCAAAGGCACAGCAATCCTGCTTGTGGTAGAGACGAGTTGCTGTTCTTGTCTCCTTGGAAGTAACACTTCATCCCCCTTCACCCTGGCTTTTGGAAACAAACCCATGTTGGTTCCAGCTGACCTCATTGAGCTCGTCTTCACGCCTGGGAAAGCAGCAGCTAACTTCAACCTGGAAACACAAACACCTCTTTGCCTCTCGACACTGGTAAGAGTAGCACAGAAAGGTGGCTTCTTTACAAGGATGATTGTGTCCAGCTCCGATCCTGTTCTCCCAGCAGAAAAATGATGTGGGAGGCTACGTCCTTAGGGAATCTCTGTGAACTGAGGAAGTATTTTGAAGCAGCCATCCGTGGTTTGGGTGCAGTAAATCAATGAGCATTCTGAATTTTAACTGAATGTCTTCTGGTGGACTTGGCTCTCCTACCAAATCCTGTTAAACACTGCATTATCAGGAAGGATTTCTTCAGTTTTAATAACTCCTGACAAAGGGAGCCAACGCTTTCTGAGCCACTTTTAGGGAATGATCTCTTTCAAGATTAGTTTTGCTTTGTTTTCTGTAATCCTTTAGCGTCTGGGAAACCTATTAGCTCATTATCTGGTCGCTGTTTCCCACTACAGTATAGTCTATAACACCATTGTATTTGACTTTTAAGAATCATTTTATCTTCCAAATGCCCTCAGTTAGATGAAGGCACATTTATTACAAGATCAACCTGGTTTTGCTACCAGTTCTGTCTTAAATCTAAATGTAATGTCAGAAAATTACCTCTTCTTGTCCAACATGAAGGAATTAAGTGGGAAAGGAGTCTCACGATGTGAAACACCACGCTGACGTGTGCTGTCCTTAGGACATAGCTTCCTTTGGCAAGCTCTGCAAAGGGAGAAATGTAGAGAATTTGCATATGGGACCTCTCTCTAGTTCAAAACAGAAAGCAGGATCTTTCCCAGAGCTGCTCATGAAAGCAAGCAAAGGAGCATTAAGGCTGAGTTGATTTTTAGTCTTTGTCTTGTAGCCTTTATAGTTTATTTCAAAAACACTTTTAGAGTTCTTCCTTTACATCTGGGCCTTCTCGGAACAGGAACATTTCTGGAAAATAAAAAGACCCCTCCAACTCCTCAGCCCCACATTATATAACACTTCCCTCTGGGCTCATAAATATTTATACAGGAAATTCCACCCCTTGCTCCAGCAGGATCTCTCCTCCGGGTGTTAGAATAGTCAGGGTTGGAAGGGACCTTAAGATCACTCAGTTCCAGCCCCTCTGCCATAAGCAGGGACACCTCACACTAAACCATGGTACCCAAGGCTTCGTCCAACCTGGCCTTGAACACTGCCAGGGATGGAGCACTCACAACCTCCCTGGCCAACCCATTCCAGTGCCTCAGCACCCTCACAGGAAAGAATTTCTTCCTTAGATCCAATCTAAACCTCTCCTGTGCTGTGCCTTCATGAACGCTGGCTGCTGTGCCCCAGCCTGCCGCGGGGGGCAGAAGTGGATGTACGAACACACCGTCAGAGCGGGACTGGGGGACACTGTGAGAGCCATGGGCGAGACCTTATCCCCCCCTTGGGGCCACAAACACGGGCGGGACGGTCCGAATCATCCTCCCATGGCCTCCCGCAGCCATTCGCACCTCCTGCGAGCTGCCGCGGGCGCGCCGGGCAGGCGGCGGTGCCTGGGCCGGGCCGTGCGATGGGGCCGCTGCCATGGCAACCGGCGCTGGCCGCTATTGGCACCCGTAAACAACGCGGAACGGGGTGGTTTGTCACCATTCGGCCGCCGTAGCCCGCTGTGGCGGGGCTTTGTAGCTGGGGTTTAGTGTAGCCGGGGTGTGCCGTGCGCATGCGCGCTGCGCACGGCCTGAGGTGCTTGAGGAGGAGCCTCCCCTCACATAAGATGGCGGTGGTCTCCGGTTAACCCGTCTGAGCTGTGGTAGCTGTTAGCCTCCCTCCCAGCCCCTGCAGTCAGGAAGGTGGTGTCAGTGGGTTCGGAGTGAGTGCAGTGAGATGAGATGAGATGAGATGAGATGAGATGAGATGAGATGAGATGAGATGAGATGAGATGAGNAAGTGCAGTGAGATGAGATGAGATGAGATGAGATGAGATGAAGTGACCGTAGGTTCTTCAGTAAAGCCGTGCTCGGGGGTGGGTTTGGGATGTGCCTGTGCGGGCACCCCAGGAGTTGAGTCTCCAGAGACCTATGGAGGGTGTGCTGCTGCCCTCGCTGCCGTGCTGGGCAGGAGCGGGTCACCCTCCGGCTTTGTCAAGGTACTTTGCGGTCACGTTGTCTCTGGTGCTCTTATTTACGTGTTCCTGACACCCCACGGAGCATGCTTCAGTGTGACAGCAGTCACACAATCACTCTTGAGCCTGAAGGTGAGCAACGGAGGGTATTGTCTTCATCTAATCCTGGGCAGCTTTTAGAGTAAGAGCATTTTGTTCTGCATCCTCTGGGTACCTGGATGTGTTTCTCATTTCTCAGTCGAGCTCGGGCCGGTTTTGAGCACCAGAGAGCCAGGTCTACGGAAAATCTGGAAGAATTTGCTTAGGGAGCTTTAGTAGTGGAGGAGGTGATGGCTGGGGAAGGAAGTGTCCACTGCCCATTGAAGGGAATGGGAATAGGTGGAGATGGGAGAGAGTGTGGTCCCATACCTACCATAAACTGTCTGCTTTTTGCACCTACCAGGTTATTTTCCATCTGGTGTTGCCTTCTGTGCTGCTCAGGGGAGTTGTGGTGTTCGTTGTTTGGCTTTTTTTCCAAACTATGTCAAATATTTTGGATAAATTCCTCAGTGATATTTCTGAGAATGACTCAAAGGCAAAACTCCTCCTTAATAATACCCACCAGAGGAGAACACAGGAGTTTCTAGGCCAGCTTTGGAGCTATCGTAACACTAAACCCCCTGCTCCTTCCTGTCCCTCCCTCATGTCTTTAAATCACTGTATCCAGGCTGCGTGCATTTGACAGGGAATTAAATCCCCAGTCTTTGAGTTTATAATAGATTCGGTTTGTTCCCACGAGAGCAATGCAAGCCAAGTTCAAAACCCATGTTGTAGATAGCAGTCTGGTTTAGATGATAGCTTCCTGTGGAGAGTGCAGTAACTGGCTCTGAAAATTGTGGTAAGCGGATGCTGTAGGGAATTTATGTAGTGAATGTGTGGCAAAAGCATCTCCTGGTTGAAGAAGGCATCGCCTTGGTTACCACACACACTTCTGGTGGTGAATCACCTTTTGGTACACATAAGGATTGCATAAAGGCCACAGAAAGAAATCTTCCTAAATCCCTTTTCTAACCTGCACTTCTCTGGCAGTTGTCTGACAAACAGAAGAGATTCAGAGCAGTCCTGCGGAGAAGGACGTGGGGGTGGTGGTCGATGAGAACATGAACATGAGCCAGCTGCAGTGTGCGCTTGCAGCCCAGAAAGCAACCGTATCCTGGGCTGTATCCAAAGGAGCGTGACCAGCAGGGCCAAGGAGTGATCCTGCCCCTCTGCTCTGCTCTCGTGAGACCTCACCTGGAGCATTGTGTGCAGTTCTGGGGTCCTCAACATAAAAAGGACATGGAGCTGTTGGAACAAGTCCAGAGGAGGCCATGAGCATCTCCCATGTGAAGACAGGCTGGGAAAATTGGGACTGTTCAGCCTGGAGAAGAGAAGGCTGCGTGGAGACCTCAGAGCAGCTTCCAGTATCTGAAGGGGCTTACAAGGATGCTGGAGATGGACTCTTCATTAGGGACTGTAGTGACAGGACAAGGGGTAATGGGTTCAAACTTAAACAGGGGAAGTTTGGATACAAGGAAGAAATTCTTTCCTGTGAGGGTGGTGAGGCACTGGAATGGGTTGCCCAGGGAGGTTGTGAGTGCTCTATCCCTGGCAGTGTTGAAGGTCAGGTTGGACGAAGCCTAGGGTGACATGATTTAGTGTGAGGTGTCCCTGTCCATGGCAGGGGGCTGGAACTGGATGATCTTGAGGTCCTTTCCAACCCAAACCTTTCTATGATTCTATAATCTCAGTGCTGGGGGAAGCTGGACAGTGGTGTCTGTCACCTCCTGTTTGTGGCAGGTTAGTGGTAGTTTGGTTTATTCCTTCTCCATAGTAAGATGACTGAAGTGTCTTTCACAAAGGTGAGGTTTTACAGGGATTTTGACAAGTTCCAGGAATGTCTTGTGAGTCCTCTCTAAATGTCAAGGGAAGCAGGAGAGATTCTGATCTATGTGTTCAGACTGCGTTTCAAAATGATGGAATCATAGAATAGTTTGGGTTGGAAAGGACCAAGGAAAGGATCACCCAGTTCCAACCCCCTGCCATGAAAGCAGCACTAGATGGTAAGCATTCCTGAAGATAAGCTCAGGCGGTGGGATGGAGTGCTGGTCCTGTGAATTTGAGTCTGGCTTTTTGGTAAGAGGGGAGCAGAGCAAAACGTGGAATTCCTTGTGATTATTTTTCCTTTAAGCTTTGAATAGATCTATTGTGCATCAACCACATGTGATCACTGGAGGCCAGCCAACAGCTCTGGAATAGCTGAGGGACACTCCCTTTTGGAAAGGGGGGACATGTGTCTGAAATGCTTTCTTAATTCCCAAAGTAGGTCAGGAATGCAGTCATTGGGATGTGTATGTGTAGTGAGTGAGTCACGGTGTGGTCAGCTCTTGGGAATGCTGTGTACCACTGGCATTTGTTAATTGCTCCATGGCACTGGGAACAATAAACCAACAAAGAGGAGGTGTTACACGGTTTGATTCATCTTTGATTGCCTCAAAGAAACGGGATGACTTGTTTTATTTTCTGTGGGAGGCTGGTGTCACATCTGCTCTGGGAATTGTGACGGGGCTTAAGCCAAATTATTGGGGATGCTGTTGGAGGAAGAGGTAAAACAGCCGCTGATGTCGACCAGGGGGATCATAAGCAGCCCCCACGCATCTCCAAAGCTGGCCATGTCACCTGGGACCAGTGTGGCAGGGGCGTTGTGTGCTTCCTGCTTGTGCTCACACTGGCTGTGAGGCTGCTCCCAGTGGTAAAATCCAAGGTGAGGTGTGATGAGTCCACTGCACAGTTTTAACTCCCCTGCAGTGATGAGGAGGTAGCAGCTGCAGTGAAAGGAGAGGTAACACTTGGAAAGAGCCAGTGGCATGTTATTTGCTGCTGGCAATAGAAAGTGTGGTTCTTTTTGGAGCTATTTTTTGTCACTGTTTTACCACAGCTCATATTTTTTTTACCCGAAGCTTATATTATATTTAATGCAGCCCCAAAGTGCTCACGGTTGAAAGGAAGTTTATAAAGGGCATGTTCTGTAGATAAATACAGGTAAATATGAGACGGGAGGGGGAGAGGAAAGGCAAGTCCTGTTTAACCGCTGGATGGTGCTGCTGCTCTGTACAAAACGAGGGGTCCTGCAGCCCCGACTGAAGGCTTCAAGTAGTTCTGATTCAGAGAGAATCAAGGATACGCAAAGCTCTTTTCTCTGTAGCAAATCTCGCACGAATCCTGCGCGTTTAAACAGAAAAGGGGAGGCTGAGCTCAGCTCTTAGGCAGAAGTTCTCTGCGAGGGTGCTGAGGCGCTGGCACAGCGTGCCCAGAGAAGCTGTGGCTGCCCCATCCCTGGCAGTGCTCAAGGCCAGGCTGGACACAGGGGCTTGGAGCAAGCTGCTCCACTGGAAGGGGTCCCTGCCCGTGGCAGGGGTTGGAGCTGGATGATCATGAGGTCCTTTCCAACCCAAACCAGTCTATGATTTGATGTTGTGAGCCACCTGTTACCCAGCATTCTGAAGACTGACTACAGATAGGAAGACTCCTGAGCAATTCCTTCTGATCAGGACCAGAGTTTTTCTAAAGCAATCGGTTTAAAAGTTCCCTCAATCCCCAGCCTCACAATTTAACCTTTATTTCACCTGCAGGATGAGTCCTTGTTGCTCTGTTAAGTGCAGTCAGCTCGCTAGGGGTCACTGGAGGAAAAGCTTGGTTTCACTCTGTGGTTGTACTTCACTGTGGGGGAAGAGAAGACACATTCCTCTGATGAAGCCACTTTTCTAGAGGCCGGGACTTGAGTCTGGATTTGGTTTGCTTTGCCATAGCATCAGATAACATCAGAAATAAGGGTTTGTGACTAATGGGACATTGTTCTAATGTCCTTGTAGCTTTTAATTGTGTTGTTCTGTAACTGTCTTAAAGATCTAATCAATCCTTAGGAAGAAGAGGACTTTGTGGATCACTGCCTCTGTCATTTGTCTTCCTTGTCAACACTGTTGCAGCCTTTTATTGGAAAGGAAACAATAGCTTGTGTGCTGTGAGAAACTGTTTTGCAAGCTCTGCCTATGACACAGTCAATGGAATTCTGCTACTGATAATTGATGGAAGTAGAAATGAACTTGAGATGCTGTTTTTAAGGAAATGGGAGGCTGGGAAGGGAAGCGGTGGAAGCGATTTGTTTGTGGTGAGTGAAGATGGCAGCAGTGGTTCAGTCACTTCTCAAAAGTGATACTTTGATGTTTTTAGTGTCTTTCAGCATCAGAGCACTGACTGGCAGCTCCTTCCAGCTCCTGCATACCCCAGATTCCAGTAGCAGAGGAGAGCTGTGCAGAGAAAGCTCCAGGCAGCTGCACCTGATGCTGTTGACAACCATTGTGAGCCTGTTGAGAACAGGTAGAAAACCCCCGTGTAACTCCTGAACTCCTGACTTCAGGTGAGTTACAGCATCAGGTTCGTGCCTTAATTCCTCCTCTGATTGTGAGCTGTTTGTACTCAGGGTAGTGGTTCCCTATTGAAGGATCTTTCTAATCCCTCTTGTCACCCTGAATTCCTTTAGCTGCTACTCCATTTATATGGAGTGTATCCTTTCATGTCAGCAAGGACCATTTAAAACCCAGCTGTTTTGGAGGAAAAGCATTCTAGGCCAGCTGCTATTGGAGATGACTGTGACCTTTAAAGGGGGCCTTCCTGGAAACGTGACTGGATGATAAAGCAGCACTGCCTGGGCAAACACATCTGCAAGGAGCTGGAATTGCTGCTTAGGCTTGTCCAAGCATCTCTTGTTTGTACTGAAAGTTAGACCTGCTTTGCAGACTGGAGGAGTTCTAGTTTCTAGATCCTCCCAAGATGCAGCCTGTGTGTGGTACTCACCCCTTGATCTCTGAACTTTCTGTTTGTTTTGGCTTTTTGTTAAAAGTTCTCCCCTGTGTGTGTTTACACACTTCAGGTTTGATCTGCATGGGTAGAGATTGTCTGTTCCTCTTCCATGGGCTTTGTTTTGTTTGGTTTTCCCCATTGGATGAGTTACACAGGGTGTTACCTGGGTATTAGCAATAGAAAGACCAGTGGAAACTGGCTGGAGAAAATCGAAGCCCAGCTTTGTTCTGTGCAGTCTGTGCTGAAATTATCACACACACACGCTTAAATCAACTTTGGAGTGGTTAAGTTTGGCTTTTGGCATGGGCAAAGAGGCTTCTGTTTCAGGCAGAGCTGCAGGAAGGTTGGAGGTTGGGTATTGTTAATTCTTTCTCCTCTGTTTGGTTTCTTTCTCCTGCAGTAAAGAATTCCCTTGTCTCATCTGCTGTCCTTGTGGCAGGATAGAGCTGTCTGACCTTGGTGGAGAAGGGGAGTACCACTGTGTATGAACCCAGAGACCCTGAGATAGGAACAGAGAGGAATTTTTAGGGGGAATTTTATTTTCCAGCTAGGTTCAAGCTGCCTGTGAACACCCAGGAATGTTTGGCCTCAGTTCTTTGCTCTTGTTCTACGTGTGCACCGCGACAGTTTCAGCAGCCCTACAACTGCACTGTTAAATGGGCAGTGCTGGGAAAGGGGTTGATGAAATGGTTCCCTGAAATGTCCCAAGGGAATTACACACTGTCCCACACACCATTGTTCTTACAACCTGCTGTCAGCAGTGGGAAACTTTCTGTTTGGCTGTTTAAGACAAAAGAGCCATGCGTGCAGCTAGGTTTGGAGACAGAGGTGGCTGGAGTGCTGTGTGCTCCTAGGGCTACTTAGCTGACAGTATTGACGGTACATTATTTAAGGTCATGTTTCACATAGGAAGGAATGTTGTAAGAATGATCTGTTGTTTGCCAGCTCCACTCCTCTCTTCATGCATCAAGTCCACTTGCAGTGTTGAAGCCAAATTTGATCACCTTGACTCTGCCCTGAGCCAAACCAAGTTAATAAAACTGGTGATCAGGGGTTTGCAGGCAGGAGTGTGACTCGATTGGGCCTGCAGAAAACCCTGGTAATGCTGGTAACCATCCAACCTGACTTGATTTTGGCACGTTGGGTGCAGTCAGCAGAGCAGGCAAGTACACCAGGTATCTGTGACTGAGCAGACCTACTGCAGAGTCCCCAGCCCAAGATCAGGCAGCCTCAAGATACCAGTTTTGGTGCACTTCAAAGTTCATAGCAGACAAACTCGTGCCTGGGGTATGTGCAGTGAATGGCCTTTTTATGAAGCATGCACTGTTTATTTGTGCAGAAATGGAGCTGCAGTCTTCTGGTTACTTGAAGTTGTAATGCCAGATCTTGTCAAATGCTGATAGGAAAAGAAGTGAGAGGCTGGCTGAATACAATGTTCTGCAGGGAGCAGTAAACAGCTGAAGGCATTGGCCTTCCAGAAGAGCTGTCTCACAAGTCAGCTGCAGTCCCTAGGCAATGAAGTGTTGTAGAGGATAACAGAGAACCCAAAGACTAACCACATGACAAGATGGGACTTTTCTTTCTTCCAGGCTAGATTAGATAGCAAACCATGTGAAATTCCACAAGGAAAATGCCACCAATTGTATTTTTCCCTTTCAAGATAAGCGCGTGTTTTGTAGATGTGAGTTATGAGTGAGGTAAAGCTCACTCTCAAATGAAACTGTATTTTAGGAAAGACCTGAACTTCCATCCATGAAACTGTAGTTATTTTAATGTGGCTTAGGAGAGCACTTGATGTATCCAAATGTTTTTAATAGATGGACCTCCTGAACAACAGTGAAACACTTTGGCAGTGGCAAGACAAGGAGCTTGTGAGCTGCTGCAGCATTGTGGCCTCAGACATCACTGCTCTGAGGATGTTATGGTGGAGCCACCAGTTTCTGGATGAAACTGAAATCAAAAAGATACTCGTGTAGCAAAAGCAGGATTCTTGGCACCATCCTGGCTAAATTCTCATATGATTAACTGGCTTTTACTGCTCTCCTTTCTGTTTCTTTCCAGACCTTCTGTCTGATGCAGCGTGTGGTGCTGGAGCATGGCTCCTCACATCCCTCTCATCAGTGATTGCCTTTCAGTATCAACAAGAAAACACAGGTGATTTGCAGGTGCTTTAGGGTAAATCGCATAAAGTTTATAAACCCAAGGGCTTGTTGTTTGCTCTTAGATTCTCAGTGTACTTTACCATATGGTTTCACACAATAGCACCCACAAATAAACAACTGGAAGAGTCCTTTTCCACAATCCCTTTTTTTCTGTGGAGCAGTTGGTGTCCTCTGGCTCTTGATTGTTTTGTGCATTTACTCTTCAGATATTAGTGATTTTAGTTAACTGAGCTTCTGTTTACTTTGCAGTTACAATATCAAGGGGTAAATATGAACTCAAACATTGACCAAGCTGGAAGGTGGGGTGGAGTAAAGGGAGTGAAACCTCAAGTCCTGGAAGATAGAGGAGCCTCGGCTGACATCTGTTTGGAGTGAGAGGGTTGGGTTAGATATCACTGAAGCTTGAACCTGCCTGACATGGCCTTTTAACATGCCTCTTCCAGCCTTTGTGGCTGTGGCTCTGCAATGTAACTCATTCTAGATGAATGAGTAGTGTCTTAGTGAGTGCAAAATGCCCACTACAGAGGAAAGTTCTGTAAGGGCTGCACACCACTTGAATTTGATATCATCCTGTAACAGCACAGCTTAGACTGTGCCTGTTGTAGGCCTGACCATTCTAATTTGATAACTAAAACTGGGGACACAAAGCTCGAGGTGCAAGCTGCAGAGCTAGAAACAAACACAGCATATGTGCTGCCTGACTGCTTTGTGCCAGAGTGACACCACCTTTAGGAAGTGCAGCTCGCAGGAGATGGACAATGCATTGCACAGCATTATTACACACAGACTGGCTGATCCCCTTGGCCCCAGCTGAGGCTGTGCAACAGGAGTGTCCCTCCTGGAGATCTAAGGCTTTGCTTTAGATCAGGTGCTAAGCAGCTCCCAGGGAGCCAGGAGAGAATGGCAGCCCCTTCCTGAGCACAAGCACCTCTCATTTCCACTACAGTAGGACAGTGTGCTGCTCTCCTGGCCAGCAATTACTTTGCCTGGTGTTTTCCCAGCATGAGGTTGATAAGTGTTGTGCAACTGGGGTGGCAAGGAATTGCCTTCTTTCCATGGAAGGCAAAAGCCTCAGGTAGTTGATAGGAGGAGGAGGGGGAGCACAGGGCTCTAAACTAGGAAAAGAACTGTTAAGTAGAAGGCAATGGACAGAAGGGAAGAGAAGCCTGTGATTTTCAGCAGTAAATCCATCTCTTTTCTCTCACAGGACCCTGTGGCTTTGTTACTCTTGCAGCTAAAAAATGTGCCTGCACTTCTCTGATGCATCTGTCAGTCAGGAGCAGAGGAAGGCACTGTGAGGCCACATTTTTCCATGTGTAAGTCGGGGACATGATGATTTATACCATTCAAGAAGCAGATGTAAATCTTGCATTCCTGTAGCACTTTTCACCCCAAAGATGCCAAACAGCACATTTGTCCTGCCAGCTGTCAAGAGGGATGGGAAGAGTATGGGAAAGACCTTTAGCAATAAATATTTCACTCTTAGTTCTGAAATCATTAGCCCCCTGCACAGATGTGAGTCTGTAATTTGTATGTATGCAGAGCTTGATGTTTCCAGCCAGATGTGAAGTGCTGGGATAATCTGCCTGTATTTTCTGGAGCAGTGGAGAGTCCTGGAATGCTCCTGCTCCTGACAGCTCTCAGGGACAGGAGCTGGAGAGGCTGCTTTTGTGATGGGAGGCCAGCTAGCCATGAATTGAATGAGTTGCCTTCTTCCCTGTCTGCAGTCAGTGCCTGGCTTCTTGGGGGAACAGCTCTCTGAGAGATTCCTAATCAAGGCGCAGGATATTTTCTTCCTTTCCATCAAGCAGATTTTAAAGGAGAGGAAAAATAAACCCACAACCCATATCAGCCCTGAAGGGGTGTCAGCTTGTCTCTGGATCTGTCAGCTCTGGGTGATGTGTTAGGCTTCCTGCTGGGATGCAAAGACAAAAGGCTGTTGAGGCAGGCAGGATAAAGGAGCCCTGGTTCTTTCCAGCCTCTGTAACTCCAGCTGAGTTTCCAGCCATTGTTGCTGAGGGTGTATTTTTGTGGGGTTTTGTTAATTCTCTTACATGAAGTGGCTCATCAGTCTTGTGAGCTTTGTGTATCTGAGAAAGGAATGCTGGCACCAGAGCCACTTCAGTGTTGCAGCTTAACTGGGATGGGGTGAATGGTGAGGAGCTCCAGAAGCAGAAAAGATGGAAGGCTTGCTCTACTTCACGCTATAGGCAGAGTTAACACCTGTAGCTGTAGGGAATGTGCTGACTGTAGGACTAAAGCAAGTTGCAGTCACCAGAGATGTTATGTGGCCAAATTCAGAGCATTTCCACCCCATCCTCTAGTGATTGCTCCAGGCAAGGACCTTCTTTGGCTTCTGGGAGCTGGTGGGAGGACCTGCCTATGGTCCTATTGCCATGGGGAAAAGGGGGAAATACTCCAGGTTGGGCACATGCTGTCTGCTGTCACAACATAAATTCAAGGCAGTTCTTTAGTGAGGCAATAGCTGGGGTGGGGTTGGTGACCAAGCAGACAAACCAGCACTAATAAAACCCACAAGTCCTGCGTTCTCTGCAGCTGTGTGGATGCAGGGGGGGCATGCTGCTGTTCCACCATGAAAGCCACTGTCTCTTTCTCTCCTGGGACATGGCAGAATACAGACCAGCTGGCTCAATAAGCTGCTCCCTACCCCCTGGCAAAGTTCTCTGTGACAGAAGTCTGAGTATTCGTACAAGCACAGCAGAAGAGGTGGGGGCTTTGACTCCATCAATGCCTTGTCACTGCGTGCAGTGATTTTGAAAGAAGGGTTGGTGCAGGAGGGAAGGGACTTGCTGCACAATGGCAAGTAAGTGTGGAATTAAGACAAGCTTAGGAGGTTTTGGGCTGTCAGTTTTGGTGAAAGCAAGACAAGTTGCTGAGGTTGCTCTTGTCATTTCCTTCCCCCTGGGTTCCCAGCCTGAAATCATGTGCTTCTGAAACTGACTACTGGAAACTGGGAGGGGAAAACAGGAACCTGATGTTTCCAAGTCTTTGTTAAGCCACAGCTATGACCAGTGAGCAGTTGCATGCTGCAGGCAATGTCATTTGCTTTCTCTCCCAGTTATAACTAACTCAGTTCTTATATCATCAAGATACAAACTTCAGGATACCATGAGCAGGTCTAAACACCTTCAGCTTCTTTAGCAGCTCTTTATTCCATAGGCTACCAGTCAAGTACTGGTTGTGGACATCACTGAAAGACAAGTTAGAACTATAGTGAAGCTTGATTGATTTGTACTTTAAGAACATCTTGTGATGCCCTATTCCAGATCCCAGAGCCATGGGAAGGTGGAAAGCACACAGGAAACAGGCAGGTAAACAAGATTGGATCCACAGCCCTCTGGAAAACCTGCACACAGATAAACTGCTGGCGTAGTCCAGGCTCCAGCCAACACCCACAACACACACAGTGTAAGATCTCATGGAGATGAAGTTTGTTTATGAATAAAAACCCCAAAACAAACAGAAAGGCAAATCTGCCTTTTACCTCTCCAGGGTGTAGTTAAGTGGATGTGGAATTAAATGGATTATTGGAGATGGGAAAGAGCTAACAGATAACTTGATGGACCCGGTGCATTTTGCATAAAGAAGAACACCCCAAAGGTCTGGCTTTCACAGCACTGACGAATAGAAGCCCTTCTGGTGTGGGCACTGGTGATGGAAGCAGTGAACACAGTCTCTCAGCCAGGAGAGAAACAGCGTCCTCTGGGATTTCTGGTAGGATTGCCAATGAAACATACAAAACCTCACTTTGGAAAAGGAGGTGGCATCTGGCCTGTGGCCCTGAGAGGCTGCCAACTCCTGTGTGAGGTGCAGTCCTGGCTTATCTTCCTGTCTGTGGCCTTGGAGCCCTGTGTGTCTCAGGAATCGCACTCCTTAGGGAGCTTTATAAGGGAGCAGCTCTGCTCTTGGCCTCAGTTTTCACCAGATCATCCCTGAGAAGTTACCGTGCATCCCCATTTCCCAGTCTGACCTCAGACTTGGCTGCCTCAGCTCCAACAGACTGATTTCAGCAGTGGGGAAGGAGGATGGTGAAATAATACTCCAAGGAACTGAAAGCCAGTTCCCTGGTGCCTTTGGGTTTGGGAGTTATTTTAGGTTTCCTTTTCTTACACCAGGTCTAAGAAAAGCCTGCTTCTGGCTACTGTTCTTGTCAGGGATTTGGGTATTCCTGCTTTCCTGAGCACAGAGTACTACAGACATGTTCTCCCCACTTGCCAGCCCAGTTCCTTAAAAGCAAAGCAAGCTGTCTTTTCCTGGTTGTAGGAATCTTGCTATCCCTTGTGGCTCTTGCTTTCACACTTATGTTATATGGAGGAGGTTGAAGGAAGATGTTTTCTGCCTCCAGAATTTCCCTTTGGCATCCAATTAACAAAATAAACCTTGTAGTTGCATACAAACAGCTTCTTCCAAGCAGAGAGCCTGAAGGTGCATAGGGCTGGCAAGAGGAAGGCTAAACTGAAGCTGTTGCTCTGTACATTGGTGTATGACTGGTTCAGACTGATGCTTGTTCCTGTAAGACTGTCCCATTGCCTCTTGTGGCCACAGAGTTGCTAACAGGGGCTGCCCAGGAATATGGCAATCCCTCCTCTGATCCCTTTCTCAGTGCCTGTGGTTGTTCACCAGATCTTCTTTGATGCCAGGTTCAGTTTGAGCATTAGCAAAAGGTTTTGCTGTAGATGGAGGCAGGGTAGTACGCTGGACCAACAACCTCCCTTGTGTTTCTTCAAGGGCTTTGCAAACTTGTCTTATTGTTTCCTTTTTCTCTCCAAGGTCCTCTGATAACCAATGTCTTGCATTTAAATCCAGAGAGAGCAACTTGTCGGGAAATGTGGATGGTAAAGAAAAGCAGCTACTGCTGAGCCTTGCACAGGAAATCTTTGCAGCTCTTGCTGTGATGCATGGAAGGGTATAAGGTAAGTGTGACATTTATTTACTGGCTTGCCAGTGACTTAAAGCAAACATCTTCCCTTCAGTTCCCTGTGTATTCAGTAACAGTATAAAAAATGAAACCCACTTAACCATCTGGGTTTAATTGTTTAGAAGAGCTGTGCAAAAGCAGCCTATAATATAAGCAGCAATATGGGCATCTCCCCTTGAAATGTCAGGGTTAATATGTTACAGCTCCACAGGAGTTAAAATACCCTTTGCTGTAGTATGTGAAGCTACATCTCTGGTACAGATAAGTGCTTCTCTGACTGTGATGTTTATTTCTGCTCTTCTTTCCCTCTGCTGCTGGGAGATGTATTCTGTACTGCCAAAGGTCCATCTCTAGGCAGATCAATGATTTTCATGGAGAGGAGAGGACAAAACATGTATTGTGGAACTTGGGATGGGGAGAGAGGTTGTCAGGGGTATGTCAGTGGGAAGCAACATGTCCCGGGTTGGAAAATGCTCATGGCTCAAGTAAAGTGTAATGCAAAGCCCTTGGAGCATTTCATGTGCATGTGGCATTAGCGAAACTTTGTTTAACTGACCCAATTGATGGGCAAAACCTGGTTGTACTGTACAAAGTCCAGATGCTGAGGGTCCCACTAAGGCAGCAGTGTAGAAAGCAGTTGTCTGTGTGTCCATGATGGCATGAGTCACAGATACAAGACACTTAAACTGTATTTTGATCTTAAGTGCAATAAAAATTCAAGTCTGTTACGTGCCCCTTTGAAACCAGTTGAATTCCAAGGGGCTGTACTGTGGGAGCCTCCAGGGCGATAGAGTTCTTAGCCAGACTCAAATCCATGCGGATCCTGTTTGAGCAGTGAACTGACATAGCTGTCATTTCCTGTCCGCTCAGCAGTCCCTGTGAAATGATGGGATGGTTCAAAGCCAAAAGTAAATGATCAGTCCAGGTGTTAGTATTGGAGGCTGCTTGACGGGATGCTGAAACAGAAGAGCTGCTGAAGAGGGTGTGTTGCTGCTGTGGGTTCGCACAGCTCAGAGCGGATTCCGCTTGGGAACCTGAGCTGCAGGCAGGCCTGTGCAACAAGTTTGTCAGCAATAGCACACGTGGATTGTGATGGAGTTAGCACCTTTCAGACAAGTGAAATGCTGGATTGAATCTTTTCCAGTTGCCCTAAAGGCAGGTCAGCTTTATTAAATAGGGGAGACTGCTTGACTCTAAGCCCTGTCCTCTAATGCTTTACCCAAGCACTGTTCTGCCTTTAAACACAAACTCTTCTGTGGTGGATTTGCAAGTGTTTCAACTTATTTCAAAGCAATCACAAGCTAAAATGGATGTGCATCTAGCTGTCAGCCTTTGGGGCAGGGACTGCTTCTGGATTGAAGCTACAAGTAGCTACTGCATGAAGAAGAAAATTACCATCTCTTTGTGGTTATACCTAGAATCTTTCCTGAGCCCTCAAGCTTTCCTGGTAGGAAAGCTGGTTTCTTGGACTGTAACTGTGGCTACTTCTATAATTCACACAAATGTTCCCAGTGATGCTTCCACCAGATTAAAGCTAAAGGTGTTCCTTCTTACGCCAGACCAACCTCACTGAGGAAAATACAGGGAATTCCACTGTTTGTAGTGAAAAGTGTTTCTTTCCACACTCTGTGTTGCAATAAGCTTGGGGTGATAGGATCAGTGCAAGGCTGCTGTCTTGTCTGAGGAGTAGCATCTGTGTGCAGAGTGTCTGGGAATGTTGAGAGAGAGGGTGTGCACGTTGTTGGAGGGAAATCCAGGGAGAAGACCAGCCTCACCGTTCAACACACCTTTGGAAAGCACTGCCCAGGCAGCACCTCTGAGCAGCAGCAGAGCCTCTGGTGCTCTGTGGCATCTCAGCATGAGGGTTTTCAGGAGGAGGCTTCCTAGAGGTCCCAGAGCCCTCATTTGGCTCATTGTGCTAATGCATCTTGGCATCTTCATTGCTAATTTCAGTTCCTTGTTTGGCTTGTCAAAGACAAGGATTTTCAGGTAAGAGACCAGCCTCCCTGTGATACGTGCTGCCTGGAGAGAGCACTGTGCTCACTTGCTTTGTCTCTGTGTCTTCTTACCCTGAAACTTGTGCTTCTGATTGCTTTAGCAGACCACGTTGTGTGCAGTCAGAGGACAGTGCTGAAAGATCCACAGTCAGAACCTTGCTTCTGCTGGACCACTAGTTCTAGTGTTTCCTTGTTGTAGCTGTTGAAGAAAGCAGCTTTTGCTTTACTAATGTGATTTGGTTCCATACTGTGGCATTACACAGTGTTTGCTTTTCCTGGTGGCTCCTAGAGGACCTCATTCAGCTCTCATCCAGTTTGCGTTGCTGGACACTGAATTTGATGGGATACCTTCAGGTTTATAGCAAGTTTAGCATCTGATCCCAAATACGGACATGCTGCATACTGGGAGACCAGTGTCATGCAGAGATGAGCAGTATCTGTAGTATTCTTTATATAAGTGGTCAGTGTGAAGGGAATTGCTGTGTAGACTGCAGTAGAACATCTCCAGCATCATTGGCAGGGAGCAATGTTCCTTGCATGAGCAGCAGATATGTGAGCCTTTCCTACACAGACATGGCTCATGTGTTGGTGCCCTGAACTGTGTATTGGAATTACAGCCCTCATGTGGTCCCAGCTCTCCCCATGAGCTCCTCTGGCCTGGCTTAGTGGGATTAGTTTTCAGGTGAAGATCAGGGCTGGTGCTGAGGAGGAAGGCTGAGAACACCTACATCTCTTCTGGAGGTGGTATGAGTTTAGCCCAGCAACTTGAGACTACATGTTGAGAACAGCTGGATGATCTTAAGGTCCTTTCTAACCCTAACCATTCTATGATTCTGTTTTGGAGAGGTCAGGATCTGCACAAGGGAGATGGGGAGAAGGAGATGTAAAGAAGTGAAGTTGTTACAAAGTCCATCAGTGGCAGAGCTGGGACAAGAGAGGGCATGCCATGCCCATTCATGAAGCCATTGCATTTTGCCATAGTTTCAGAGAGGGGAAATGTCCCTATTTTTGCAAGTTAGATCAAACACAACTATTGAGCTGTATGTGGTTATGTGTGGGTCAGTTCTGTTTCCATGCCTTTGTATGTAAAGTAGAAAACACAAAGCAGCATTTTTATGGCTTTATCCTCTATTTGTCTTCAGGCTTTGTAAATGGAGAGGGAAATGACAGTAGATGTCATGGAGCTGGTGCAGTTGTTTGCCAGCTGGACTCTGGAATTTGATGAGCTGCTTTGACCATTTGGATGGAAAATGCTGGTCAGGAGAGCAGGATCCTGTGTGGCCATGTGGGTCTGCCTTCAGGATGTGATGGGCCCTTGGTTTTACACTTTGGTCTCTATGTTTGGCACAGTGTTTGTAATTAAAGTGTAATAGAGCTGGGATGAAACCTGTGCCCTGTGAGACAGCACGAAGTCTGGACTGGGGATGGCTTCTCATGCTGTCCTGCTTCATTGGTTCTCTGCCCTTTCATTTCACCATCATTTTAAACATCATCTTAAAAGTACAACAGCAAATCATGCAGGGATTTAAACTCTGCCTGTGCTATCTTCTCAAATGTCTCTTTTCCTTAGACTGTGTATCTAAAATCTTTCCTCTTCTTAGACTATAAAAAGCAACACAAGTTTATACATTAAGCACTGTGATAGAAAGCAACTGCTGCAGACTTGCTTGAAAGTGGCTAATGATTATAGGGGAGATGGAAGAAAAGCTGATAGGCCATTGACACAGCAGCTTTTTTCCAGAAATCCCATTGGAAAGGTTCAGGTATTAATCTCATACAAAATGAGTTTTAAAAGCCTCTTAGTTGATGATTTCCTAATGACTTCAATGAATGCTGTACCCTTCTGAACTCTTATCTGCAACCTGCTGTCTGCAGAGGTGCCTCTCCCCCCCCCCCCCCCCCCCACTTCTCTTCTCACAACACACA
>NDXB01006998.1:47532-65584 GCA_002631895.1 Agapornis roseicollis
CCCCCCCCCCCCATTTATCATCTCAGAAGCAATCCACAGCTCTCTGAAGCAAATGCATCATGCAAAGGGTGAAATCAGCCTGCCACAGCTCTGCTGATGTATCCTGAAAAGCTTTGCTGTGCACAAAAGCTCAGCTGCAGCAATTGCTCACCTTCCTTTTTCCTGTTCCACCCTCCAGCCATGTGCAGATAAAAATGAGTGTTTGGGACAAACCCCATCACTTCTGCCTGGATATTTTATCCTGGGTTTCAGCCCAGGCTTGTTGCAGGTGGCTCTTATGCAGTTGGCAGCTGTATACTCCTGTAGCATCCTTTTACCTGCCTGGGCCTCTGAATCAGGCAGCAGGGCAGCTGCAGTATTAGAGGAAATCACTGAAAATGCAGATATTTTACAGTTTTAACCTTCAGAGTGTATTTTAGGAGCTTCAAAGTGCCTGTCTCAAGATTGCACCTGACAAGTGCTGTGTGATGCCATTGCCTTAGCTGGCTGAGGGGAAGGAGGAGAGGGAAAGGTGCCTTGCGACCCCAGATGCTCAAGAAGTTGATATATGGTAAAGGAACAAGTTTCACACTTCTTGTTAGACTTCCTTTAGTGAATTCTGGAAAATCTTCATGCTCTGTCACTGAAGCACTTGGCTCTGCTGGCAAAGAGAGCCAGATGGCTGCCGTCATGGGGTGTGTGCCATGTCCTGAACTCAGGAGCTCCAAAACAGTCCTGCAGTGCTCTGGGGACATTGCCCAGTGCAGGGCAAAGCTCTTCTGTGCTGCTCTACAGTTCCTGCCAGTGTGGATGCTTCATGAGCCAAGTGCTGAAGAGGAGTGTGTAGCCTCCATGACTTGCTTAGTGGGGAGATAAGCAGTATTCAGGCCACAGTGGTGTGGGAAGTTGAAGAACATTTTAGTGGCAGAGTTGGAAATGAAACTGAATTCATACGGGATCCTGCAGATATGGCAGCTGCCAGGGCAGGTCCTCCCAGTGTGGTGGCCATATGCAGTGGTTATACAGAGAGGGTGAAGAGCCAGGAAAGGGCTGGAAGGTGTTTGGTGGTCAGTGGAAGGTGTGTGTGATGTGTCTGCTTTTCCTTTGATTGCATTCAGGCAGTTGAGCATTTTCCAGCGTGCCCCAGATACACTGCAGGTGAACACCCAAGAGCAACGGGATTAAAACTATCCTGACAATGGGAATTCCAGGAGCTTTTTAAAGGTGTCTTTGGGGAGAGACATCACAAGGCTCAAACAAGATGTGCTAGAGAAGACGCCAAGATGGGAAGGAAGAAAGGAGCAGAAGAAAATGATGGAACCAGTTGCCAGGGTGGGAGAAGCCAAGGTGAATGTGACTGTGAAACCAGCCCCTGGGTTGGAAGGAATCAAGAAGACAACAGTGAAAACAGTCCTGAGGATGCAGGAAAACGATGAGAAAAGAACAGTGAGACCAGCCCCAGGTGTGAAAGAAGCCAAGGAAAAGATGACAGTGAAACCACTTCCCAGCATGGAGGGAGCCAAGGTGAAGGCAACAGTGAAACTGACCTCTGGGGTGAAGGAAGTTCAGCAAAACAACACATCCAATGACCAAACAGTGCCAAAAGAGCCTCCTGCATCAGTGGAAACTGTAAGACCTGTTCCTCAGGCTGCTGCAGTGAAAGAGAAGAAGCAGCTGAGGGCTGCTGACTTCAAGTCAGAACCGCGGTGGGATTTTGAGGACCAGTACCTGCTGGACAGCTCATCTCCACCATGGGTAGGTGTGATGGCCATGTGTGTTCATCAGGAATGGTGCCTCCCTGTTGACCTCCTTGTCTGCTTGTCCCCTGGGCATGTGAGCCCATTGCAGTCAAGGATGATCTCTGAGCTGGTAGGTCAGCTCACTGGTATGTAGATGCTGTTTGAACCCAAAGGGGGAGACTTTATATGTATGACTCGGCCTGGGCAGTCCTCCACCATCCTGCAGTATGGGAACTTAGTGCAGTCGCCCACATTTCCATGGCTTCCTTTGAAAGTCAGCCTGAGCAGGCCTGTTTGGAGCTCAGGTGCATGAGGGGATCAGGTGCATCTGTCCTTCTAGAGGTGCTACAAGGTGGTCCCACTCTTAGATGCTTTGGTAAGGGCATAGAGGGCTTAGGCACACAGTGCAGAGTAGATGTTCCCTGTGATGTGACACCCTAAGGACTTGTGTCACAGTCTTGTGATGCCTATGAGTAGGTGTTAGGTGTCTGGCACTGAATGACTGTTCATAGAGGTGTCCCATTTCTCACCTGAGAAACTGAACACGTGCATTCCTATGAAGACCCAGGTTTACAGTCCTCAGATTTCACAGAACCATAGAATGGTTTCAGTTGGAAAGGGCTTTGACATCATCCAGTTCAAACCCCCTGTCACAGACAGGGGCACCTCACATGCTCCAAAAGGAGCATGAGCAGCAGGTCAAAGGAGGTGATCCTGCCCCTCTGCTCTGCTCTTGTGAGACCCCACTTGGAGCACTGCATGGAGCTGTTGGAGCAAGTCCAGAGGAGGCCACAAGGATGCTCAGGGGCTGGAGCACCTCCTGTGTGGAGACAGGCTGAGAACATTGAGGCTGTTCAGCCTGGAGAAGAGAAGCTGCGTGGAGACCTCATAGCAGCTTCCAGTGTCTGAAGGGAGCTATAAGGATGCTGGGAAGGGACTCTCCGTCAGGGACTGGAGTGATAGAACAAGGGGTGATGGGTTCAAACCATAACAGGGGAAGTTCAGGTTGGGTATCAGGAAGAAGTTCTTTAGTGCCTTGATCTTTGGTTTATGACACCCAGCTAAAGAAAAGAAGCAGGGTCACAGTGAGGGAACAGGAATAGTAATGTCCCCCTGTGCCTGTTCACCCAAGCACATACATGCCAAAGCAAGTCACAAGCTTTGGCTGCAGAGGAGCAACAATGACACTTGGGCTAGGCTGGGCTGTGAATAATGATGCTGGCAGTGAGGTGAGCAGGGACACAGGAGGCTTTGTTAGTCACTTGTGTTGAAGTCAAACTTAAGGTCAGGTCAGAGAAAAAGGGTGAGATGAGGCTTGGCAAGCATGTACCTGCCTGCTTTGGAGACAGTAGGGTGGGGAATGTTCCCATTTTCAATGTTTTCTGTCAATATTGGCAAAAATTCAACTATGTGTAGGTGTGCCCCATGGAGAAATGATGGTTAAAAAGTAACTTTTTTACTGTTCTTGTGGTCTACAATCAACAAGAGGAGAGTCTTTCTCAGCTGTTGCAGTTCACCTTTTCCATCCCATATGTAGATACCCATAGTGTGCAGGCAGATTCTTTCCCCATGCAGAACTCCACAACACAGATGATCCCAACGTGTTTGGTTCCTATCTAGGATTTTCTTGCTATACATTGAATCATCGTCACCACAGGGCAAGTAATTCAGATCAGAGCTGGCATTCAGCAAGTCCTGCTCTGTTCTTCTTTGTTCCTGAAGGCCTGGTCAGCACAGCAGAGGTCAAACTAGGAACCTCAAAAGATACAGTTGTACATGTCAGGTAGCACTTGCATAGCTATGGCTTTAAAGTTTCTTTACAGATCTGGTTTGTTGGGAGTGCTGTCCTGTTCTTGGGATCACCTCTGCCTGTGTAGGTTGTTATTACTGATGTGAGCTTCCGAAAGTCAGTGTGGTGCCCACCATCAGGTTGTCCTAACTGCTGTGGAATTGAAAGCCTGTTTTCTGCTCTGGTTTTGCACTGAACTCTCATTCTGACCACAGTTTTGACCTTTCCTTTGCAGCTATGAGGGTTTGCAACTAATTTAAAATGAAATCTGAGCATCTCATAATTACTCAGGCCCAGGAACAGGGGCCTTTGGGGAAGTTGTAAACTCTAGCAAAGCTCTCAGCAAGTAGATGGGGCTGGTTGTGGTACACAATACTGTCTCTGTCCCCCATCTTATGCTAGTAATTCTTTGTAATGGTTACCCAGAGCAGTTTTCCTTGACAATCCTGTTTCTGGAAGGCTTGGACAAACAGGTAGCCCTCTTTAGAGTGAGGAGGGTCTTTATACATGGGTGTAAATAGCCTCTACACACTGCTTGTGGTCAGAGAGGAGGAAGGGTTCCTCTTGTCCCATCCCTTGTTCCTTGGGAGCAGAGCCCAGCCCCTCCTGGCTCCATCTTCCGGTCAGGCACTTGCAGGGAGCCATCAGGTCCTCCCTGAGCCTTCTCTTCTCCAGACTAAACTGACCCCCCCGGTCCCTCAGCTGTTATGTATGAGCTTTATTGGTTTGGTGTTTCATTTTCAAGTTCTCCCTTGTGGTGGTTTTATGTTGTTCCCCATTGCCCTTTGTGGCAGTGCAAGCCATTCCTCTGCTGACGGCTGCAGTGTAGCCTCTTGAGAGGAGCAGCTCCCTGGGGACACCTCTGTTATCCAAAGATCTGTGGCTGTTACATGCAGAACTTGACTGCTAAACACCTGAGCTCGTGACCTGGCCCAGCCTCACTGAGTCACTGGCAGGTGATCCAGTCTGTGGTGCAGGATGTGCATCCTTCTTCCTGGGCACCCCATGGTCTCGAGGCACCCACAAATGGGAGCGGGTTAGTTACATAGCTGAGAGTGTGTATGCCACATGAGACCGTACCTCACCTCTCCTGGCCAGTGTTAATGCCTGTAGACACAGTGGGATTAGGTCACCAGGATCCTGCTCATCAACTCCCAGATGTCCCCATCTTCACATCTGATGAGCTGCAGAGCACATGCAACCACCCAGCTCTGCAGAGCAGGAGCTGGCAGAGAAATGAGAGGCAGCAGTACATAGCAGCAGCAGAGAGCCTCCAGCAGTGAGGCTGCAGAGCATCTGGGTGTGCAGAACAGCTGAGCAGTGGGGAAAACCCTTCCTCAGGATGGAAGAGAGAAGATTAGGAGCCTTCGCTAAGGGTCTTTAGTCATCTGTGGATCCAGGTGTGTTGGGTCTCACTCCCCAACCTGATATCTAATTCTGCAGAGAGAAGTGACTAGAAGTACCCCCACCTCCTTCATTTCCTACATGATCAGGCTTTTCCCTACTTCCTCTGGTACTGGTCCAGTCTAGCTGTGACAAGAGGCACAAGAAGTACTAAGCCTTGAGCAGGACAAAGTACAGCTTGAGTAGGAAGCGAATGTCCCTGTCTCTGGGTATGACATGTGCTGCAATTGAAATGATGCCAACATGAAACCCTCCATGATGTTCTCATTGCACTCCTGTTGTGACAGGCAGAGTGAGGGCTGCCTCCTCAGGCTGTCACTGGATTGTCATCCTCACCCATAGCAGAGAACCCAGGTCAGCTGTGGAGCCCTCAGCAAGGCTTTGTCAATGTAGTCTGGCCATTAGTGGGGATTTGAGCTGGGCATGGAGTCCACTTGGTCTCCTGCTTTGTCTTTCAATAGCTATTTCAGTAGCTTTTAAGGAAAGATGTCTAAGAAAGGTTACAAAGTGGAGCTAATTGCTCTTCATCTGCACTCACAGCCTAACTCCTGCCAGCTACAATGAGACCCTTTTGTCAGAGAGGAGAAGCTGGCTGGGGTTCCCTTTGCAGCCGCATGCTTCTCTGTGATTCATTTATGACACTCAACAAGTTGTTTGCACACTTTCTCTTATCTTTAAAGGCAGTGATAGTGGTGATTCGATCTCACATGTTCCTCCTTGTGTTTGCTTATGTGTGCTCTGAGGCCAGGACCCAGAGAGGTATGTTGCCAGCAGGTTCTGCTAGCTTTATTTGGTGTATTGAGGTTAGACCTATTATATTGATAAACCTGGCTTATTAATGTGCATCAGTTAGTGAGGCCCAGAGCCAGTAAAACAGGAGCATCACAATCCTGTTATTCTGGAGAGGGAAGTCTCAGAGACCTGGAGTCACTCTAGGTCCTTGTGGGTGACTTTCCACCAGCTAAATATTGATGTAATGGTGAAATTATGCCTCCTATTCCCAGTGATGGGAACACTGAGGGGAATGGGTGATGACCCACTGGAGTTTCTCTACTTCTTTCCCATCCTCACCCCAGTGCCACGAGCACAGGTGCTCACTCAGCTCCCTGTTAATCAGTCCTTATTGTTTTCTTTTTGGTTTATTCAAGACCTGCCCTGAATCAGTGAAGGCCAAAGCTGCCAAGTCTGACTGGCTGTGAGATCTCTTCCTGCCCAACATCATGCTCTTCACAGACAAGAGATACTTCAGTGACAGTGAATGGGACCGCCTGGAGCATTTTGCACCTCCCTATGGCTTCATGGAGCTGAATTATTCATGTGAGTCCCTCAGGACATGTCAGGATGGAACCATCAAACTCCCAACAGGGACCTTATGCCAAGTAGCTGCAGGTTTGCAGCATCTCCCTGTCAAAGGCATCAGGTTAGGTGGATCTTGTGGTTTCACTATGTCCATCCCAAGGGTTCTTAATGCTAACTCTCCACCGTGTTTGTTTCCTAGTGGTGAAGGAGGTGATGTCCCTGCTGCCCCCAAATCCCCACCAGCAGTTGCTCCTGGCCAACAGCACCAGCAGCGAGCCAACATGCATCAGCTGTGCTGTTGTGGGGAATGGAGGAATACTGAATAATTCCGGGATGGGCCAGGAGATTGACTCCCATCAGTACATCTTCCAGTAAGGCAGGCTTCCTTCTTAGAAGATACACAGCCAGCTTATTGTGGCTAGCAGGTAACTGCAGCTGGATAACTTCACTGACTCTTAGGTGCCAGCATGACTGATGCAAAACCAAAAAGGAACTGGAAAGTTCCTAAACACACAGGAAGAGCCTGGGATTCACAGATGAGCCATAAAGAGCCATCTCCAAAGCAGGGGCTGTCCTTCAGATCAAGAGGTGTAGTTCAAAATGGGCCTAATAGTCTTATTCCAGACTGATGCTGTCTTTTCCTGTTAGGAACATGGATGCAAGGGTTTGCTCACCTGCTGACTTGGCCTCTCTGTTTGATTCCCTTGGCTAGGGTGAGTGGGGCTGTGATCAAAGGTTATGAAAAAGATGTGGAAACAAAAACCTCCTTTTATGGATTCACAGCCTACTCCCTGGTGGCTTCTCTACAGATCTTGGGACACAGAGGCTTCAGCAACATCCCACAGGGAAAAGTAAGTCAGGTCCGTGTTATCTGCATGTACAGCTTTGATGGGATGCTCTTAGTCTGTGGCCTTCAGTTCTGATCTTGCCATGCATGAGGAGCAAAGGAACTGAGCCAGCACCTCAGCTCAGTGGGAACCTACACTGGTGTGGCTCTGAGTGAGTATTTGCAGTGGGAACCTGTGTCAGTCCTGCCCCAGCCTTTTGGCCTGTGGAAGTAGCTGCATGTTGGATGCTTTCTCCATTCTGCTTCTGTGGGATAGTTAAAAGCTGCAAACTGAAGATGTGGGTCTCAGAAGCTCAGTGAGCCTGGCTTGGTGATTTTAAGGGATATCTCTCTCTTGTGCTGCTCATTTTGTGCTCATTTGTGATTCTCACTTGTTTCCTAGCATGTCAGATACATTCACTTCCTGGAGGGAGCTAGAGACTACGAGTGGTTGAAGGCTCTTCTGCTGAACAAGAACATCAGGAAAGGGTTCTTGAACCATGATGGGTAAAACAAACTAACCCCACCTCTGTGCCCTTCAATGTGGAGCTCCCTGTTGTGCCCTTTTCCTCCCCACAGTGCTTAGCCCTGCTGAGGTGCAGGCCAGGAGAAAGCCAGGTTAATGTCTGGAGAAGTATCTTCCTTCTCCACAGCTCTGAGTACTGCTGTAACCAATGCACTCCCTTTTCTGATTTCAGTGATGTGTGGCCAGAGCTTAGAGAAAGCTTTGTGGTCCTCTGGGATTAACACATGCTGTTGTCTGATCTGGTGTTCGTACATGGTGACCTACTCATGGATGAAGGCCTTGTTTCACCAATTTTTGTCTATGCACACACATGCAGTTGATATTCCCATCTTCTGTTCTTGCCTCTTCTCCCTGATCTCTTCTCTGCAATGCACACAGGTTGCAGAGGCCTGGTCATGATCTGGGAAATGATACGGGCTAACTGAAGTGTTTATGGTTCTTCTGTTATCACCAAGTGTATCAGGGCTGGTGCTTTCCAGCTGTGATGAAATACAGGAGCTTGTCCTGAAGTCTCTCCATTCCTGTCCTTAGGCAGAGGCCCCAGGAGAGATTTGAGGAAGGTTTCACGATGGACAGATACCTGGTGGCTCACCCTGATTTCCTCAGATACATGAAGAACAGGTGAGCTGAGGGTTATGTGCTCTATCATTGGCTTATTGTTTCTGGCCAACACCATCTCTGGGCTCTCTCCTGCTAGCTCACTCCCTTGAAACTGCAGCTTAGCCACCCCAGCAGGCAGGGGGTAAGCTTCATAGGGTGCAGTCAGGTAGAGTTCTCTGTGGTGCTGCAGCAGGGTGTTAGTGGTGGGTAGGCGTCCAGTATCTGAAGAGGCAACAGCCATAGGATAGCTTGGCTTTCTGCATCCCAGAATTGGTGCAAATGACAATTTCAGATGTGGGAAGTGTTGCTAAAGTGCCTGAATTCAGGACCAACCTTTCCTGTTCCCCAGTGCTCAAGCACCTTGGAGGAGGGCTCTGTAAGAGCTCTTCTGAGATCTGCTCTTGACTTGGGAGTTGGTTGTGCCTTCAAACACTGTAACAGGCACTTCCTCAGTATCCCATTTGCCTGCTCTGACTGTTGTTTGCATCTCTAAGCCTTTTCACAAGGCTCCTGGAAGACCTGCCAATCTTGGGCCACACGTGACCAAGAGATGCAGGAAGAGCTCCTGTGGTGCCCTGCTTTGGCTGTGTTCACCCTTCAGTCTCCTTGAGAGCTGCTCTGCCTTCTCTGAGAGAAGACAAATGCGGTGCCAGATGGCTTGCATCTCCCTGCTTTCCTTTCCAAGGCCAGGAGGACTCTAATGCTATTTTTGCCTTGGTGTGGACTCCTGCATTCCTAAACTGCTGGCATAAACCATCACAGCTCCTAGTGGGATTTGTGACCTGCCTCTGCACTTTTCCTATGCCGTGTTTCACCCCTCAGTGTGGATGGGGAGCAGGGTATATTAATGAGCTTCAAAGCCACTTCTGTACTGCAAGGCAAAAGTCAGGTTTAAGAATGGGCTTGGACATACCAGATCCTTTAATCCCCCTCCTTATGCCCACTGCCCCAAGACCTACCACTTCCATAAAGCTGGGGCAGAGCAGGGCTTAGGTTGCAGTGCAGGTGATGGAGCTGGCCTTGTGATTTACTGCCCATGCAGCAGTACCCACACATGTGGGCTTGTCTGAAATGCCTTGTATGGCCCCACAGTGCTGCAGGGAGGGAAGAAGCCACACAAGGGGACAAGATGGGCCTGGCTTGAGCCACCACCCCCAGCAACTGCTCTGTGCTTTCTGCTCTCCTGCTGCAGGTTTCTGAAATCCGAAACTCTGGAAAAGCCCTACTGGAGGCTCTACAGACCCACAACAGGGGCCTTCCTGCTGCTGACTGCCCTCCACCTCTGTGATCAGGTAAGGGCGAGACGGTTCCTGCACTCAGTGCTCTCTGGAAGGGGAGGCAGGAGAGCAGGGTAGCACAGGAGTGGATCCAGTGCGGCTTACCACCTATAGTATAAGGGTTCTTGTCAGCTGTGGAGGAGCAGATTGAAGAGAAACAGCCCCAAGATGGTTCACAGTGAGGATGTGCAGCCTGCTGAGAGCCACCCTGCATCCTAGGGAGAGGACAGCAGGCTCTCTGGAGCCAGTGTTTGTAGTCTGGTCCTTCTGGAATCCCCCATGCAGCATCACCCAGAGGAGGCCCCGTATGACACCTGTCCTGTGCTCCCTCTCCATTTGGGAGCTGTGTCCTGTACTCCACTGGCTGCCTCTCCTCAGTGAGCCCCCCATCTTTCCAGGTGAGTGCCTATGGCTACATCACAGAGGGGCACAAGAAGTACTCGGATCACTACTATGACAAGGACTGGAAACGTCTGGTTTTCTACACCAACCACGACTTCAACCTGGAGAAGCAGGTGTGGAAAAAGCTTCACGATGAGAACATCATGAAGCTTTACCAGAGATCCTGACTGTGTGGTAAGGGCCATTGCCTGGGGAGTCTTTCCACCTCTCTGGGAATAGAAGAGGACCACCAGAGCCAAGGTTAGGTCTGGGCTTCCAGGCACATTTCATGCCCACAAAGATACTTGTCTCCTTCAGCACTTCTCTCACAATGCTTCTACAAATGAGCAAATGCTGCAGACCAGGAGAACTGCAAGAAAATGCAGCACACCACCAAAGAAGTCCCACCTGGCTGTGCTGCTGGACTGTTGCTGATGGTTGTAGGCCCTGATATTGGGAGAGAAGATTCCAGGGTGGATCTGGTTAGCATATGGTCCAGTGTCATAGAGTCATAGAATGCATCTTCATCCAGGTTTTCTCTGTTTGCAAGGAGATGCTCCTCAGGCTGGGCCTACTTCTGTTCTGGGTGATCCTCTCTGTGTGTTGTGCCTATCTTGGAGCTGGGTGTATTGTCTGAGCAAGCTCCCTCAGCAGCCAGTGGATGCACGGGTCCTGTCTCAGGTTGACTTAATTCCTGGAGTGCTGCTTTCACTCCATGCAGATAGAAAGGATGGATGGATACTTCCAGGTGGCTAATATGAGAAGAGAGAATGTGTTTCACTTCTGCTTCTAGTGTGGCCTCATGATGACACCTCCAAAGGAGCACTCCCATCAGCTCCAGAGCAGGTAAATGCTCTCCCTTGTGCAGCAGGATGCCAGACCTTGTGCCTCTTGCTCTGGGCCTTCCCTAGCTGCAGAACATGGGAATTTTGGGTCCTGATGTGCCAAGTCCTTTCTCAGCTGGGCTTTGGCACATTTGGCTCCCAGCTGTGCAGGGAGCACTGTGTTTGTCCTTTTGCCAGGAAAGGTAAGAGCTCTCCAAGTCCAGGCATGGATGCTGTCCATCCTTGCTGCTGCCTGGAGAGCCTGTCCCCATTGTGCTGAGAGGAGCCCAGTTGCAGTCAGCAAAGCAGCAGTGTGCTGGCTTCTGAAAGAGCTTGTGCAGGCAAAATAAATGGCACAACTTGGGCCAAATTGATTTTTCCTTGTAGCCCTGTGGCTTGTGTTATTCAGTGTGTGTGTGTCCAGAGCTGGTGCTTAAAGAATGGAGGAAAAGGGCAGCACTGTAGATGATAAAGCCTCTGCAGCTGGTGTGGATATACCTGAGCATCCCCCCGTTGTTCCCCTATCGCAGGATAGGGATCAGTGCTAGCCAAACACCTCCTGAGGGAGTGGGGAAACCTGGCAAGTTTGTCCTTGTCCCAGCAGCTCTTCTATGAGGACATGAGATGCTGGAGACAAATGCAGGAAGGACAGGCTGCTGGGGGGGGGTGAAGTCTCTGCAGACATTCCAAACCTGCCTGCACACCTTCCTGTTTGCCCTGCTCGGGGTAGCACTGCCCTAGCAGGGGGTTGCACTGGATGATCTCCAGAGGCCCCCTCCAGCCCTGACCATGCTGGGGTTGTGTGTGACTCTGTGGTGTTCCCCCTATGATACCATGCAGGCAAAAAACCCTCCCAGTGTCCAGGCAGGTCCAGTGCAGGTTCTTGGGCTCCTCAGGCCCTGCCCTGGGCTCAGCTGCACATTGGCTGGTCCCAGTGGACCTGCTCTGGCTGTGAGTGGTTTTCCTTGCCTGCAGCATCCTGCCAAGGGCAGCAGCGTCTCCAGGGACCGCTGGGCTCCCAAAGGCAGTTGGGCACGGCTTGTCAGCAGGGTTTGTCAGGCCTCATTTCCTTTGTCCCTTTATCCCCTGTGCTGCAGAGGCCAGGCAGTTTCTCATGTCTCACTAAGCTTGTTTGCAAAGGACAACCCCCCCCATTGATACTCGACACGAAGAATTGAGTTTATCTGGGAGAGGGTGTAGCCTGTGTTTGGCTGCTCTGCCCATACAAGCCCTGCAGTGACCGTGGGAGCAGGGAGTTATCTGGAATGCACTCTGCTTCTGTTGGGAATGGTGGATGTAGCCCTGTGTGAGCCCCAGATCCATGGGGAATCACGGCCTTTGGAGCAGAGACCCTCCCTGTGAAGGGGGAGCCTGATGGAGGCTGGGCAGCCTCAGAGCCCCCTGAGGACAACCTCCTGCACCCTGGAGCTCTGGGTGTCTCAGCCCCTCGTGGTTGGTGTCCCCTGTCCCCAGGCCCTGCGGGCTCCCCCTGCCCAGCTCTCCTTGGCTGGGCTGAGCCACATTGCTGTGGGTTGCTTAGTGACCGGCTCCACTCTGTTCTTCCTGCCTGAATGGGGCTTTTCTCTTCCCCAGAAGTTGGAAGAAGTTTCTCTTAGGCCCTTCCCCCTCCTTCTCTTTTGTTTCTGTCTCCTCTGGAAAGCAGGATGGGGCTGAGTCCTGCAGAGCAAAGGCATCATAGTGGGCAAGGAGGCTCTGGGGATGGGCTGGCAGCCCCCAGCCTGGGCTTTTCCCTAGTGCCCAGCTCTGAGGCTTCCCAAAGTCAAGGGAAGGAAGCTTTCCCAGGAGGCTGTTTGCTCCCAGTGCAGCTGGCACAGGTGGATGGTACCAGGGATAACCTTGGCTGGAGAAGAGCCTTTGCTGTGCTCTGGAGTTACCCAGCAAGCTCAAACCTGCATCCTCTGTGGCTCCAGAAGAGCAGCTCTGGCCTGGCCAGCTTCTTCCCCTCCTCACTTGGCTCCTGTCCCAGTGCACCAAGGCATCCTGTCCCACCATGGGCTGACGTGGCACACGTGGATACACATCCCATGGAGCACGAGTCAGCCACAGCCACCCCCCTTTGCAGCAGCAGGTCCTAAGCAGCCAGTGGAAGCTGAGGGGCTTTGGAGGTGGCATTTCCCAGACAGCTTCTGGCCTGGCACAAACCAGTGCAGCAGAACCTATGGAGAGCAGCAAGAGCTGGAGCAGCCTTGGACAGAGCTGGGCTTCAGGACTGGGTGAGTGTCCCAGCAATGCCAGAGCAGCCCCTGCCTCCTCTGAGCAGCTGAGGAGGGGCAGTGCCATGGTGCAGGGCCACCCCGAATGTGCCCAGGCAGGTCCATGTGGCTGGCAGGCAGCATAGTCCCAGTGCCACCAGGTGGCAGCTCCAGTTCAGGACCCGTCAGCATCCTGCATCTGGCACATCCAGGTTTGGCACAGGCAGTGTCCCAGCGCTGTCAGCCCTGCACTGCCCACACTGCATCACGCCCACTATATAACTATATAACACCTGCCTGCCCATAGCATTATGGCCCAGGAGTGCCTTGGAGTATGCAGGGACATGCACAGGAGGAGTTTGGTACCCACAAATGCCACTCTTGCAGCTGCAAAGGTGCAGCCTTGGCTCGTGCAATGTGATGTGTGCTGAAGGCAGCACAAGTGGAGGGACCAGCGGTGGGATCTGGCATCATGAGAGATGCCTCGGACACAGCAGCTCCTCCTCATGTGTGGGCACAATACCTGGTGCCTGGAATCTGCTGTTGCATCAGCCCTGCCTTATTGGGAAGCTGTCGGTGAGTACCCTGAGGGTTGTTACAGCTGTGACTGGGCCTCCCCAGGAGGTAACAGCCTCTAAATACCCCCTGTTGTGGGGATCAGATCCATTGGTCACCAGGAGCTCTCATGGTGTCACCTTCCTGACAGAGCTTGTGTTTGGTTCCACCTCTTCCTGGGACTGCTCACTGCTGGCAGATGCAGGGACCCTGTCCTGCTGCATGGGCACAGGCACGTAGCTCTGTGGCTGGGGCCAGAGCAGGAGGAAGCACATGGGGACTTGCTGGGCTGGGGGACCGGGATGCACCTTGGGGACATGTGGGAGCCAGGTTGGTCTGACCAGGCATGAGGACACCATGTCCTAGGGCTTGGGGTGTCTGCTAGTGCTGGCAGGCACCACCAAACCCTACCTGGCACCAGAGAGGGCTCCGTGGCAGCCCTGTGCCATGGTGGCACATCCAGATTGTCCCTCCTTGCTCCTTCCCAGGCAGTCGCTCTGGAGCAGCCCTGGCTGACTGGGTGCAGTGGGGCTGTGCCTGCTCCAGGTCACAAATAACCCTGTTTCTGTTGTCCAGCTACAGAGATGTTTGGGGCAGGGTGGGGTGTTCAGTCACCCTCCTCACTCCCCTTTGTAGGCCTTCTCCTTTGGCTGGGGATGTGGCAGCAGGGAAATGCAGTCAGACCAGAAAAACCATTGATGATAGGAGTGGGAGAGCAAGATAAAGGAGCAGCCTATGGCTTTGTTGTGCACAAAGCCCCAGGTGACCTCAGAGCACCTCCCCTCGCTCCCGGGGGTGCAGCAGCCCCCAATACCCCTGCCAGGAGGAGCAGCAGCACCCTGGGTGCTCGGCCTGACCTGGCTCTGGTGCTGCTAAAGGACCTTGCTGTGTCCTGAGGGCACCCCAAGGCTCCCTGCAACCCTCCCTCCGTGCAGCAGGGCTGGACAAGGGGCTCACTCAGTGTCCCCTCTCCCAGCTGTGTGCTTTGGGGACAGAGCCTGCCCTGAGCCCTAGACCCTGTGCTTTTGAGGCTCCTGTGTTGCAGCGTGCCTCAGGCCCTGTTTAACCTGCTCAGAGCCGGGCAGGATGAGCTCATGTCTGCTGAGCCAGCAAGAAAGGAGAAGGCAGCGGTTTGTATCCACACTATGGTTTCTCCAAGGGGTTTCCCAGCTCTGCAACCCTCCAGGGCATAACCCAGAGCCCCACAGCTTGCCCTGTGCCCGGTGGAGGGGGGATGGCCTCCCGGCTGTGTGTTGGGCTTATCTCACCCCAGTCCATGGCACAGGGCTGACCAGCGGCTCTGCCATGCGCAGACATCTCATCGCTGTGGTTAAGAGCCAGGCTAGGCCCCAGCAGAGCCAACAAGAGCCAGCACATACGAGGTCCCAACCTGCCACCTCAGCCCATGGCTTGTCCCCACTGTCCTCCTGCTCTGGGGGAGAGCAGGAGGGGACTGAAGGATGAGTTCGCCCCAGGGTCTGCATCCTGCCACATTGGCATAAAGAAGCATGGAGGGGTCTGTGTTGGAAGGGCCATTAAAGCTCCTTCAGCTCCAACCCCTGCCCCGGGCAGGGACCCCTTCCACTGGAGCAGCTTGCTCCAAGCCCCTGTGTCCAACCTGGCCTTGAGCACTGCCAGGGATGGGGCAGCCACAGCTTCTCTGGGCCATCACCCTGTGCCAGCGCCTCAGCACCCTCACAGGGAAGAAGTTGGGGCACATGAGCTCCATTTCTCTGCACAGCTGCACCCCTGAGCCCCTTTCCCTGCCCAAAAGGCAGAGCCCAGCGCTCAGGGCTGCAGTTGCTGTGGGGTGATGCTGAGCACAGCTCTGAGCATCTCTGGTCCTGCATCTGGGTGCTACCATCCCACCGGTGTCCCCAGTCCTTCATCCCATCACTTGCCCACTTCACTTCCTGCCTCTGGCTGCAGTAACACCTAAAACTCCAAGCACAAGACCATTGGGGAGCATCCACAGGCAGCATCGGTGCTGCAGGCGCTTTACCTGACCCTGTCTCTGTGTGGAACCTGGGGAGGTGAGGTTTGCTCTCTGTTCTCTCTGCTCCACCAGGAAGGGGCTGTGCATCAGCCTCCTGAGGCATCTGCTGCCCAGTTTGTCCTAAGAGATTTCCTGAAGGCATCCCTATGGCCCCACGTTCTGCAGAGGGGCTGACGCAGCAACACATTCCTACATCCAGACTTGGAATTTCGGGGCTATTCTCTACAAGCAGCTCTTTGTCACGTTCTTAATGCCCCTGTGCCCCGTGCTGAGCAAACGGGGATATGGAAATCCAGCAGGAGATCCCTGTCTCCCAGCTGGACCGTTCATACGCCAAAGACCACACATGGGCTCCACCAGCCCATGGCCAGCAACCAGCTGGGGTGAAATGTGCTCATTTTCCTCTCGCTGGCCATGTGGAGGGCTTGGGGTTTGTTTCCAAGCAGCAATCACTGGAACACAAAGCCCAGGCTAAAAATGACGCTCGCTGGTTTTCATTGTGATTTCTTTTGTGTTCTTTTCCTCATCTTTCTTTGGCAACTCTCATCCTAAAGGGGTTTTCACACTTAACTTCTAAATTCAGCACCACTTAATGCTGGGGCATGGACCAAGTTCCATTGTAGCACAAAACAAGCGGAGCAGATGAGGAACCGGGCGCCTCATTTTCACCCCATTGAAAAAAAAAAAAAGCCCCACCCAAAGGAAACCACCCCACATGCNCATTGTAGCACAAAACAAGCGGAGCAGATGAGGAACCGGGCGCCTCATTTTCACCCCATTGAAAAAAAAAAAAGCCCCAGCAATAGGAAATCATCTCTCATGGGAGCTGAGATGGGAGCAATGTGAAGAAAGGAGCCCTGCAGCCCTCAGGGCAAATGCACGGAGCTGCTGCCCCACCGCAGATCATGGAATCTTCACAGAACCCCAGCCTGGGTTGGGCTGGAAGGGACCTTAAAGCTCCTCCAGTTCCAGCCCTGCCACTGGAGCAGCTTGCTCCAAGCCCCTGTGTCCAACCTGGCCTTGAGCACTGCCAGGGATGGGGCAGCCACAGCTTCTCTGAGCCATCACCCTGGGCCAGCGCCTCAGCACCCTCACAGGGAACAGCTTCTGCCTCAGAGCTCAGCTCAGGCTCCCCTCTTTGGGCAGGTTCAAGCCATTCCCCTTGGCCGATGCTTCCAAAGGGCAAATTCCTGACTTTCCCCAGGCTTGCTCTAGACCATTGGCCGCCACCTCCAGGGCCAACCCTTGCAGGGTCCCCTGTGGCTCGCTGCAGCAGTTGGTAATAATTAGCTGTGATTAATGAAGGGCGAGAATCAATTGCACATGAGGAGCAAGTCCCTCAGCTCAGAGCAAACAAGGGCAAGCCCCAAGTCACACTGGTGGGGATGGGCTCCAGGCTGGGGGACCTTTGAGCCCAGCCCCAGGCTCTTGTCCCTGCTCTGCTGGCCCTGAGCCTCATGGTGCTCCCATGGGCTTGGCTGGTGGTGCAAAACCCATCCAGCTCTCCCACCAGAGCTGCCCTTTGCTTCTGGGTTACCCATTAACTCCCTCAGCAGTAGCTCCAGCTGAGCTTTAGACCTGAGTTCATCCAAGTGGTGTTGGTTTGGTCTCTCCTGTCCCTCCTGCTCCCCAGAGCTCCATCCCTGCATGTCTGCTCTCAAACCAGCCCTGCCACCACCCCCATGTGCTGACCCCGGCCCCATGTCTGTTCTCCTGCGGGGACAAGGCCAGCGCTGCCAGCCTTGGGGTGCAGCTCTGCTCCTGTGGTCACATCACAGCATGGACCATCAATGGAACATCAGTAGAACCAGGACACTCGGTGGGTGCCATCCACACACAGCCGAAATTCCCAGACGATCAGGGCTGGCAACGGTGGGAGCAGCAATAACACAGGCACAGAGTGGAATGCTGCTTGCTTTTACCTCCCTTTGAAGGAGCAGCACCATTGGGAACGTGCCTGGGCAGGCAGCAATGGGAGCAGGGGGTTGCTGGATCCAAAGGGATGAGAAGGGTTGGGAAAACGCTGCTGGCCCGGGGGTGCACAAAGGGAGCAGGAATGGGGTCTGGCCAAGGGTTCTTGGGTCCGGATAACAACAGCAGGTATTTGGGATGGAGCTGGAGGTGGGTGATGTGCAGTGGGTGCTGCGGGTGCTCAGGGAGCCGCGGGTGCAGGACAGAGGGGGTTGCATGGAGCAGGGCTCCCCACGCTGCTGCTGCCCTGGGATGGTGCTTCCTGCACATCCAGCATTGCTCTTAAATCACTGCAGGCCCTGTGAAAGCCCCTGTTCTCCTTGCGGAGCCCCTTCTCCCGCTGGAGCAGCCTCTGGAGTGCCTCTCCTTTGGTATGCATCGGTTTTAGTTCCCAGCGCTGCTCTCTTTGTTTAGGTGAGTTCAAGTACAGCCACGCCGAAACCCTTTTGCACCAAAAGGGAACGGAAGCATTTCCTTCCCCAAAACACCAAAACGGATTTCCCCAGAATACCCCAAACGCGGTTTCCCATTCCCCAGCCCAAACCATTCCCTGAACCGCTCTGTTTGCTGCTCAACCGCGTCGGGAGGGAGCGAGCCGGCAGCACCACAACAGTTCCCCCGCTCTTTCCCCCCCCCCCCCCCCCTTTCCCCCCCCCCCACACCCCGGTTCCCC